>CM071721.1:22960982-22977622 GCA_036630335.1 Physaria fendleri | reverse complement strand
ATACAAAATTATTTATATTCAAATATATATATATAATAGGAGTTATATTGATATTTTTTTAATTAAGTTTATAGATAACAAGTGTAAGAAAAAATCTTAAGAATTTATGATGATATATACGTTATTTTTTAATTTTTACAATAATTTTAGAGAATATTTAAAATATAATAATTATAATTAATTAGTAATTAATTATTTTATGAATTAGTAGAATCCGTGCATGACACGGGTCTATCAAATCTAGTATATATTAAGATTGAAGTACACATTTTGTGCCTATTCCTAGATTGTGATTTAAGTCGGGGGAGACACTTTGTATATACTTACACGTTTCCTTTTTTGTAGAATAAATCAGAAAATCCATAAAAATTTAAATTTTTGCTTTTAATTTTTAGTTTATTTTTCCTTTTCAAATAAATTTAAAAACCAAATAAAAAGAGTTTTTTAATTTTCAAACAAAGGTTTTTTTAATAAAATTCATGGTTTAAAACCAAATTTTTTATTTTTCGTTCAGTTTTGAATAAAGGTTTTTAATAAAACCTATTTTATTTCAGTTATTTATTCGGTTTTTGTTTTTCAATTTTTCAAATATCAGTATTTTTCGAGTCAACCCAAGTTTTTACTTAAAGTATTATTTATGTCGACTAATCTGAAAATCTAAGCAGAAACCGTTTTTAGCTAAATCCAGAAGCAAAGTGAGTGGAATGAAATCCCCAGAAGCAACTAAATTCGACAGAATTCTTTTTGTTTTAATAATAATGTAGTTAATTTAATAATTAATCAAAGTATTATAAGCATAATATAAGCAAAATAAAAGTAAAACATAAACACAATATAAGCAAAACAAAAGTAAAACATAAGCACAATATAAGTAAAATAAAAAAAAAATATACATTAGAATTTTGTAATCGGTGATAAGTTAATTAATATATTGTTTTGTAATCGGTGATAAGTTAATTAATATATTGATTATGACTTTTTTGTGAATGTTGAATATATTTTTGGGTAAAGAATATATTTTTAAAATAATTAAAATATATTTCTTACATTGATATATGTTTTGGTATTAAGTAATATTTTTTATGTTCGCCGAGTATTTTTCTAAAGATAAAAATATTTTTTTATACGAGTAATAAAAACGAATAAGTAGCACAAGAAACGGAAAAAAACAAAAAAAATCATATTAAACCATATAAAAATCATATAATATGCGATTTGGTTACGATGATAATCATATAATAATGTAGATAATTTAATAATTAATCAAAATACTTATAAGAAAAATATAAACAAAACAAAAATATAATCAAATATACTTGAATTTTTTTTTTAACAAATTTTGAATCCTGTGATATACTATTTGTATGAAATTGCTTATATATACCACCACGGAGTGGCGAGTAGCTAGTGGAAATAATTCCTAGAATTGTAGTCCAAACTGTCAAATCAACTTGCTCCTTAATTACGCTGTATTTAATGTGCATGGGATGGTGTTAATCTATATAATATTTAGGATATACAAAATTGAAACAAACCTTAGTTTTATTGATATTTACATGTGAATGTCATTGAAAATAATTTTTTCTTTTTTTATTTACTAAAAAAAAATTATTTTTAGATTTTGTTGGGTTTTAAAAATTTATAATTAAAAAGTTAAAACTAATTTATATTAAAAAAGGTTTTTATATATTTTTCTTATAAAAATTTACGATTTTTATTTTCAAAATGTTGTATTGTTTTTAAAATTCTATTTAATTTGAAAACCCTACTTAAAAAATATGTATTTTTATATATTAAATGTGTATAATTTAATAGTATATTATTTATACTAAAATAATAATAAATATTACTAATATAATTTTTATATATTATTTTTATATATTAAATGTGTATAATTTAATAGTATATTATTTATACTAAAATAATAATAAATATTACTAATATAATTATTATTTATTGAAACATAAGTTATTTTTGTTTTTCAAAGTAAAATCTATATAAGTTTTGTAGATATTTACACGAATTTTAATTTTGTGGGCAAATAAGTCTGCAACTTTGATTTCATTGGGATATAGAGAGAGGACATTATTTATGGGAAAATATTATTATATTACAATAGTTCGTGGGTAAATAAGTTGTTTTCACTAAATATTAAATATTTAGGAAATTTGATTAAAAAATCCCACTTTTTATAAATTGATATATATTTTGATTAGGAAAAATCATTTTTTGATGTTTTAATAAAATTATTTAGATCTATATAATATTTGAGAAGTGCAAATTAGAAGTTTTTAGATTTTCGATCGATTTTGTATCGAACACTTTGTAATTCAAGTATTTCATATAAAAACGAAAATATTACACTCTTTGATCCAATATATCAAAGAAAAAACATTTCCTTAAACATGTTTCTATGAAAATGGATGTTTTCTTTTTGTCATGAAAAAATGAATGTTTTTTTTTAAGTTTTACATACCTCATAATTATAATTATTTTGTTTTTACTATAAACATCAACAACCATCATATCAAACTAATAAATTTGTCAAAAAAAAAAAACATTAACACGTGCGATAATACGGCTCATAATTTAGTTTTTATAATTAAATTGGTTTAGTTACGGGTTGAATAATTTGGAACCGGATCTTTTATAATTAAATTGGTTTAGTTACGGGTTGAATAATTTGGAACCGGATCTAGAGCGAATATTGGAGAGCGAATATTGGTTACCAGAGATTTTGATTAAAAAAAAAAAAAATTGTCCTTAAAAATAATATTAAAAAATGTTTAGAAACATATGTTAGTCAAAATATTTTCAAAACACTTGATTGTTATATTAAAGATCTGTAAGATGATCTTACATACAGTTCTCTTTCTCTTTAACCAATTTAGTTTGATTTTACCAAATTTGATTATCCAATGTTGTATTTGCGAATCTGAATCAGTCAATATTGATTGATTTCCTTTCTAATATATTGTGGACTTATTATTTCCTTCGAATATAATTTCCGGAATCCTCGACTCTAGTAATATTATATTGCAAGAACAAGGGTTTAAAATCAACTTTCTATTGGCAATTTGTTTTTCTCAAATTATAAATTTGTAATAAATATATATGTCAAATATATACGTGATCTAATATTTTGTTTTATAAAAATTAAGTGAAAAAATGTTAATATATATATATATATGTATATTTATTGGTAGCTATATATATTTAATATAATTTTATTATTATAGGCTAGAAAATAAATATTTTATAAATATTTTATAAATTTTTAATCATATTATCAAGAATATACTAAATTTATATATATTAAAATCTAACAATTCAAATTTGCTAAACAATATTAATCCGTGCTGTAGCACGGGTCAAAATCTAGTGCTGAATTAAAATATCTTTTGATGAGATAAATTAAATTAAATTTTAAATAATCTTATATAATACTTGGAAAGTACAAAATTGAAAAAACCTTAGTTTTGTATATATTTACATGTGAATGCGTTTGGAAATAAATTTTTATTTATTTACTAAAAAAATATCATTGTTAGATTTTGGTGGTTTTAAAAATTTTATAATTAAAAAGTTAAAACTAATTTATATCAAAAAAAAAATTTATATATTTTTATTTTCAAAATATTACATTGTTTTTAAAATTCTATTTAATTTGAAAACCCTACTTAAACAATATTTATATTTATATATTAAATGTGTAGTTTAATAGTATATTTTTTATATTAAAATAATAATAAATATTACTAATATTAATTAAATTTATTATTATTAATTGAAGCATAAGTTATTTTTTGTTTTTCAAAGTAATATCTTATATAATATTTGGGAAGTACAAAATTGAAAAAAACCTTATTTTTGTAGATATTTACATGTGAATGCCATTGGAAATAATTTTTTTTTTATTTACTAAAAAAATATTATTTTTAGATTTTGGTGGTTTTAAAAACTTTATAATTAAAGAGTTAAAACTAATTTATAATGAAATATTTTTTATTTTTATCATAAAAATTTATTATTTGATTTTCAAAATGTTACATTTTTTAAAAAAAAAATTCTATTTAATTTGAAAACCCTATTTAAAAAATATTTATATTTATATATTAAATGTGTATAGTTTAATAGTATATTCTTTATACTAATATTTATATTTATATATTAAATGTGTATAGTTTAATAGTATATTCTTTATACTAAAATAAAAATAAATATTACTAATATTAATTTTGAATTATTATTATTATTTGAAACATAAGTTATTTTTGGTCGGAAGTAATGTGGCATAGTGGTATGCCTACCTCTGCTTCCAGGACACCACCGGGGTTCGAACTCCGGAGATCTCAGTTGTGGAGATCAATAGTTAGCCACTAGGCTAAGCTGACAAAAAAAAAAGTTATTTTTGTTTTTCAAAATAACATCTGTATAATCTATATAATATTTGAGAAGACAATCTATTTACCTATAAACTATCGCCATATCATAATATTTCCCCACGAATTATTGCTCTCTTTCTATATCCTCATGACATATCATAATATTTCCCCACGAATTATTGCTCTCTTTCTATATCCTCATGATAGCAAAGTTGTAAACTTATTTGCCCATCAAATCAAAGTTGCAGACTTATTTGTCCATAAAATGAAAGTTGCAGACTTACTTGCCCACGAAATTGAAAGTTCGAATTTCAATTTTTTAGGCAAATAAGTCTGCAACTTTCATTTTACGGGCAAATAAGTCTGCAACTTTGATTTGTTGGGCAAATATTATGATATGGCAATAGTTTGTGAGTAAATATATTGTTTTCCCTTATGAATGTTTAGTGCTGAAAAGGTATATCATTTATGATTTATTTATTTATAGATGTTTTTGAATTTTCGATCGATTTTGTATCATATGTTTCTAAACGAATATTGGTTACAAGAGATTATGTTTCTAAATTTATATACATTAAAATCTAACGATTTAAATTTACGAAAAAATATTAACCCGTGCTGTAGCACGGGTCAAAATCTTGTATTAAACAAAACAGTGTTTAATTAACTTGGCACGGGTCAAAATCTTGTATTAAACAAAACAGTGTTTAATTAACTTGTACTAAAATTATAAATATGTAGTTGGTCTGTGTTTGGTCTTAGATCTCGAAACATGAAAGAACACAGACAATTACGTTGGCATGGGACACAGCACATAACAACTGCAGATCGCAAGACAAGACAATTACGTTGGCATGGGACACAGCACATAACAACTGCAGATCGCAGACAGATTCTCTCTTAAGCATCTAACAACTGTATTAATTAGTTTAATTAATTTGATTCTATTTTATCTTTCTATTTTTTGCTACTATAGATTGGACTCATCACAATGTATACATAGAATCACCATTGTATTGAATCAAATTAAAATTTTATTTAACGGATAACCGATCAGTTCTTTAAAAGATGAAGAGAGTGACAAAGAGTTACAAAATAAATTTTCAAAAAATTATAATTTCGAATAGCAACAAATCAATTTGATTATTTTATCTTTCTATTTTATACTACTATAGATTGGATTCATCACAATGTATAGTAAAAAAAATGAATTTATTGAAGTCGCAGATGGATTAACAATGAACTTCGAAACAAGAAAACGAAGTAAAACAAAACACAAATTCACTAAAATCAAAAGATCTGAATTCTTGTTTACAGATTTCGATTCCAAAACACTAAAAAAAAACAATCTCTCAAGAACTTGCTAGAAACAAAAACAATTCACACTCGATTTCATTCGCTATTGATCGCTCTCATCTCTCCAATAATCTGTCAAAAGAAATCTGCAAGCCTCAAAACGCAACGAACCAAGCCTTCGTCTTTTTATACTTCGGCTTGATCGTCCACCGAACCCCAGATTTAATTTCCATCGTCTATTTTAAAAACCTGCTAATCACTTCGGAACAAACTTTTAAAGCATCTTTAACAAACTAACAAACCATTAGTCAACAAGTCAAACAAACTAACTAAGATTGTTAAACAAAGAACAAATTGTTCTTCCAGAAAATGATAACAGAACACAACAATGTTAAACAAACACCACAAAAGGTTTTTGACACAAACAAAAATAAACACTGAAGATAAGCATTGTTGACTCTTCAAAAAACCGCAACCAGCTACTACAACAACAGATCAATCAGCAAAGAACAGCAACTCAAAACTAGCTACTACCGCAACAAAAGCTTACACTCCCGGATTATCAGTCCGTCCATAGTCTTCCCCTGCTTGGTGGACAATATTAGTTAAAAGAAAAAACGAAGTCCGTCCATAGTCTTCCCCTGCTTGGTGGACAATATTAGTTAAAAGAAAAAACGATTGATTAAACAAGATAGGAATGATAATACCTTCCAAATGGTCCTTCATCGTTTTCAGAATATTCATCACATGTTGAATGTCAGCCTCCATCGATATTCCTAACTGATGCTGAGAAATGGATTGATTGTGAGGCACTCCAGCTGTGGACGCTTTCTGAACTCGAACAGAAACTTTAAATTCTTTTGGACCTTGCTCTTTGAAATCTGTATCGCCAAAAGGAATTTCACGCTGAAATTCAAAGACTTTTGTTATCAAAGACGGATAAGGAAGGATCTTTTTCCTGTCAACTTCTCCAGCTTCCGGGTCCATTGCAATTGAGGCTACTTGATCATAAATGATTTTTCCCAAGTTAAACTCCTTGTTCTTCCAATCTTGTAGCACAACTTAGCTCGTTTTTCTGTCACGTATGTGTTGTTTGATGTTGGCATCCAATTTAGGCAGCACAGGCTGTAAAGAGATCTCATCTGAGGAACAAGAAATTTTGGCTTAAACCCTTCCCATTTGGTGAATTCATTGTTTGTGATGGCACGAATCATCCTGTGGTTACTGAGAGACAACTTGAATTTTTATTCAGTGGAACACTCCGGATTAGGCAGATTCAGAACATGATTAATCATGTGTGGTGAGAACTTGAAAAGCTTTCCGCGAACATACACAAAAGACATATCATATGGATTTCCCTGATCCGGCTCAAAATTACTATAAAACTCCAGTATCACCTCCTTTGAGTAAGATTCTAGATTCTGAACAGTCTCAAGCAAACCCTTTTCTTCTATCAGTTCTAACAATTCAGCATTCAAGTCAAGAGAAGAAGGAACCACCTTATCTTCAAAGAAGATACGTTGACGAAATTCTTGATATCGAACTGACCCTTCATGCACCAGAAACTTCTCAGAGAATGGAACCCCAGTTGGATCCCAAGTACTAGGATACTTCTTGTCCAGTACAGATTGAGAGAAACGACAAGCTGCTTTTCTATCTGTAAAGTCATAAGGTACCTTCTTCATAAAATCTGCCAAAGTAATCTTGATTTTAGGAAGCGGAGGGAAAATCTCTTCTTCATCATCTGAGGATTCTGACAGCTCTTCAACTTCAGGAGATTCAGATATGTTGTTTTCAGATGAGACTTCAGTAGATTTTTCAGATACCTCAGTTGATTCTTTGGACTCTTCCTCAGATATCTCAAGAGATTTTTCAGCATTATCATTCATAAAAGGAGACGGAGAAGGCACACGTTCTGGAGTTCTTTCAGCAGAGTTCTCTGGAAACCTAAAGTCGGCTTTTGTAAACGGAGAAGGAGAAATATCACGTACCGGAGATTCTGACCTAACCACAACCGGAGATATAGATCCTGGTGGAACAAAACTTGGAGACGGAGGTAGAACTTCCAGAGGAGGCACAATTAATCCAGGGAAATTTTGAGAAGCTTCATCATCTGACGATTCGTCAATCAACTGAGGACGGCTAGGGTCTGTAGCTGGAGGGCATTACTTTTTCCGTGGAGCTGTTGAACACGAGGCGGTTTAAGAGCGAGTTCGCCGTCTTGAGCATTCAGGAGCAACTTTTTCCTTGAGAGATTTTGATGGAGCCATGGCAACAGCGACTTGCTTATCTCACTCTCACACAACCTATGAAGCTGAAACAAAATAAGGAAGAAGACTGTTCACTTTCCTTTTTAGGAGAGACAGTGGGCCAGATTTTAACTCATAACTGGGCCTGGTGATAGAGACTTTTAAGAGGCTTGACACATAATGATCAGTTTAAAAAAATGAGAGACCTGCAGACATCATTTATACGCACCAATCCTTTGAAAATTTAAAGTACCTGTTTTACCTGGAATTTGTTTCCTCAGAGAACAACTATTTAAATAGCTTGTGATACTGATATCTTTTTCAAATGTACAGCAGTTTTAACTTACTGTTTGTTCCATTGAGATCATTGAAGAAGTTACTACTTATTATTAAATCAACCTTGGCTTGAGAAACAGATTTTGATAAGAGGTTTCAATCTGTGGTCACCAAGGATTTCACTATCCATGATCTGGTAAAATAGCTTCTTCCCAGCCGTGTAGCTGTCATAATACCACCAATCAAGGCTAACTTTCACATCTACAGATCTGTTTCTCTTAAACACTTGACTTTTATCTTCACAACCACTTTCTGTTGGATCAATTTATCCATTTTCGACAGAAACTAGAAAGACTGCTTATCCAACTGGGTAGCATACATCTTACTTTCTTTTTCATAAACTTTTTCTGTTGGATCATTTACCCCTTTTCAACAGAAATTTCATAAGACTGCTTATCCATCTGGGTAGCATACATCTTACACCTTTGAACATTGAGATGATCCGTAGAGTAGCTCTTTTCCAAGACTGATTTGAGCATAAACAGCAAATCCCCTTTGGTAACACACAAATTTTCCTCAGTTAAGAATACTGTTCTCGAGCCTTTTATTTCTTTCAGTGCAGTCACTCCTTCAATGATCTCAACTTCTAAAGATCACAAACCCCAAGCGATTTTCGCAGGTGCACAAACGTGTTGTGGTCTAGGGGTTTTGTAAAGATATCAGCCAGTTGTTGCTCTGAGGCTACATACTCCAAGCAAACAGTTTTTTCATCTACCAAATTGCGTATGAAATGGTGACGTATATCAATGTGTTTGGTTCTGTTCTTTCATCTACCAAATTGCGTATGAAATGGTGACGTATATCAATGTGTTTGGTTCTGGAATGTTGAACTGGGTTTTTAGATATATCAATAGTTCTCTTATTATCGCATTTAACCATCAGAACACCAGTATCTATTCCATAATCTAGGGCCATTTGCCTCATCCATAAAAGCTGAGTACAGCAACTTCCCACTGAGATATATTCTGCCTTAGCTGTAGAGAGTGAGACACAATTCTGCTTAGGGCTGTGCCATGAAATTAAGTTGTTCCCAAGGTAAAAGCAGCCTCCTGAAGTGCTTTTTCTGTCATCTAAGCTCCCAGCCCAGTCAGCATCACAAAAACCTACCAAGCTGGCATTTTTGTTCCCAAGGTAAAAGCAGCCTCCTGAAGTGCTTTTTCTGTCATCTAAGCTCCCAGCCCAGTCAGCATCACAAAAACCTACCAAGCTGGCATTTGAATCTTTAGTGTAAGCAAGACCATAATTTTCTGTTCCATGCACATACTTGATGATCCTTTTAACTGCTGTTAAGTGAGATTACCTCGGATCAGCTTGGTAACGTGCACAAAGACCCAAACTTAAGCTTATATCAGGCCTGCTTGCTGTAAGATACAGTAAACTTCCAATCATCCCTCTGTATAACTTCTGATCCACTTTGACACCATCAGTATCTCTAAACAGTTTCAGTTCCAATCATCCCTCTGTATAACTTCTGATCCACTTTGACACCATCAGTATCTCTAAACAGTTTCAGGCTTGAACTCATGGGTGTCTTTGCTGGTTTACTAGATGTCAGTCCAGAGCGCTCTACCAGTTTCTTTGCATAAGTTGACTGTGAGACAGTTACACCTTATTCAGTTTGTTTCACCTAAAAGCCCAAAAAGAAGGTTAATTCACCTACCATACTCATCTGATATTCTGAAGTCATGATTGCTACAAACTGATCTACCAGTATTAAGGATGTTCCACTGAAAACAATATCATCTACGTAAATTTGAACTACCATGAAACAATGATTATCAAGTTGAGTGAAAAGAGTTTTATCGACAGTCCCTTGTTTGTATCCCTTGTTGATCAGAAAGCTGGTTAATCTGTCAAACCAGGGTCGTGGAGCTTGCTTTAAACCATATAAAGCTTTTCTTAACTTGTACACATGATCTAAGGCTGATACCTCCTCAAAACCTTCTGGTTGTTCAACGTAGACATCTTCTTCTAGATATCCATTTAGAAAAGCACTTTTAACATCCATTTGAAAGAGCTTGAACTTCATAATGCAAGACATCCCAAGAAGAAATCGAATTGATTCCAGTCTAGCTACTGGAGGAAATGTCTCACCAAAATCAATTCCTTCAATTTGAGTGTAACCCTGAGCAACCAGTCTTGCTTTGTTTCTCACAATGTTCCCTTCATCATTTTTTTTGTTCCTGAAGATCCACTTAGTTCCTATCACATTTACATCTTTAGGTCTAGGAACAAGATCCCAAACATGATTCCTTTCAAACTCTTCCAGTTCCTCTTGCATAGCTATTATCCAGTAATGATCTTTTAAGGCATCATCAGGATTCTTTGGCTCAACTGTTGACACAAAGCAAGCGAACATAACCATTTCTCGGAAGTTAATACTCACTCCTCTAGTTTTCCTTCCTTCATTCAGATCACCTAACACATCTGACATGGAGTGATTCCTGTGAACTTGAAAATCTGGCTTATGAGGTGATTTCTCTGCTTGATCTGCCACAGGTTCTTCTTAGGTTATTTCTTCTGCATCTGTTGGAACAACTGTGACTATGGAGAAACTAACCTCATCAAAAATAACATTGACTGACTCCTTGATCATCCTTGTTCTTTTGTTGAAGACTCTGTAGGCAATAATATTTGTTGAATAACGAAGAAAGAAACCCTCATCACTCCTTGCATCAAACTTCCCAAGTTGATCCTTGTCGTTTAGAATGTAACATCTACAGCCAAAAATATGAAAGTAACTGAGAGTTGGCTTCTTTCCTGTCCAGATCTCATAGGGAGTCCTTTTAGTATCTGGTATCAAGTAAACCCGATTTATAATGTAACGAGCAGTGTTTATGGCCCCAGCCCAGAACCTTTCTGAAACTCTACCAGCTATAATCATGGCCCCTGGCCATTTCCTGAAGAGTTCTGTTTTTTCTTTCAACCACTCCATTTTGCTGAGGAGTTCTTCGAGCTGAAAATTGATGTGTTATTCCTTGAAGATTGCAGAATTATTTTGCTGAGGAGTTCTTCGAGCTGAAAATTGATGTGTTATTCCTTGAAGATTGCAGAATTCCTTAAACTTAGCATTTTGGAATTCACCTCCATGGTCACTCCTAATCTGTACAATCTGATGCTTCTGATTTTTTAACTGAAGAGCTAGGATACAGAAGCTTTCGAGAGTTTCTGACTTCTCACGCAAGAATCTTACCTAAGTGAATCTGGAGAAATCATCAACCAGAACAAACACATATTTCTTACCAGCTATGCTTTCCACTTGCATAGGTCCCATAAGGTCCATGTTAACCAATTTAGCAATACTTTTGGTCTATATATCTGGAATCTTTTTGTGATTAACTTTCACTTGGTTACCCTGCTTACATGCTCCACAGATAAAATTTTCAACACTGTTAATTTCAGGAAGACCTCTTACCAACTGCTGATTTGCCAATCGAGCCATACTCCTGATGTTCATGTGACCGAGTTTCTGATACCAAATTTCAGGAAGACCTCTTACCAACTGCTGATTTGCCAATCGAGCCATACTCCTGATGTTCATGTGACCGAGTTTCTGATACCACAGAATGGTCTCATCTTTTACTGCTTTTAGACACACATCTTCATTTTGTTCCCACTTAAAACAGTTGTTGGCAAAGCACGAGTTCCTCTCATGACAACCTCATTCTGAGCATTTTTGCAAACACAATTTGTTCCACTAAAGGTAATGAACATATCTTCATCACACAGCTGACTTATGCTAATAAGATTTGCCCTTAACCCTTCAACATAATAGACATTGTTAAGATCTGGAGCACTTTGAGAATCTAGTTTGCCTTTTCCTTTGATTAACCCTGGAGCTCATCCACCGAAAGTTACTTTGCTCTCTTCTATCTGTTGATAGTCATTTAACACCTTCTGAACTCCTGTCATGTGTCTGGAAGCACCACTATCAAAATACCACTTTTTTTTTATCCTCCTGGAGCTGCCATATAAGCCACTTCTGACACTTCTGTAACCTTTGGAGCTTTAAACTGTTGTGTCACATGCTTTCCATAGAGATCCTCTCTTTTTATCCAGACTTGTTTGGAGCTTTAAACTGTTGTGTCACATGCTTTCCATAGAGATCCTCTCTTTTTATCCAGACTTGATAACTTTTGTTCCGATTTCTGAAAAACTGACCACGCTTCATGATACTCTGAACTTTTCTATGAAAATGATAGCATGATCTCTTATAATGACCAAATTTTCCACAGAAGAAACAACCAAAATTTCAAGATTGAGTACTCTGTGAGATTTCTTGAAACCGAGAAGGTCTAATAAAATTTGGATCTGTGTCTGAGTATTTACCATTAAATCCCAGGCCATATGGGATTTTTGAAATCCGCCCTACAGTAAGAATCTTGTTTAATTCCTGAGTGCCACTATTGAGCTTTTTCACCTTCCTCATAGTTTCATTTAACTGAGTTTTTAGAGATTTGGACCTCTCATGCTCAGCAGTCAATTGATCTTTCAAAGTTTGATTTTGTTTCTTCAGGCTTTCCATGTTGAATTCTTTCTCTGAAGAGTTTCCCATAGTCTTGGTTTTCTCTTGTTCTTCAGACAGTTGTTGCTGCAGAGATTGATTTTGTTTCATTAGATCTTCCAGCAGGATGGAAATGCAACCAATCCTGTATCAATATCATCATCACTACTGTCTTCTGATTCTGTTCCATCACCTCCAATATAAGACCTTTGCTTTCCTTGATTGTTAGAACACTCCGAATTTGTGTGACCAAAACCTTTACATACTCCACATTTTATTGCTTCCTTTTTCTTAGTCGTTGCACAAGTAGCTTTGAAATGACTGAATCTTTGACATTCATGACATCTCATGTCATCACGCTTATCAACACTCTTTCCTTTGTCACGATTGTCATTCCATCTAGACTTAGATCAACCATTTCCATCATATTTTTTTTTCCTTGAACTCCTTCTTACCCTAGGATTTGAAGTTTTTTGACATAAGGGGCATTTCTTCTTCCATCCTCTGCATTTTCTTCCTATCTTCTGCTATGAAAGCTGAGGGGCATTTCTTCTTCCATCCTCTGCATTTTCTTCCTATCTTCTGCTATGAAAGCTGTCAGATCTGTTCCCACAGAGCTTTTACGCTCCAACTCATAAGTCAAAAGATGTCCTACAACCACATCAAAAGTCATTGTATTTGTGTCCAAAGTTGTACCCATAGCAGTCTTCTTGCTTTCGAACCTAGATGGAAAACATCTAAGGAGTTTCTTGACAAGCTTTTTATCTTTATACTTCTTGCCTAGCACCTGTGCTTCCATTGCAATACCTCTCATTTTGTGCTAAACTCTTCCACATTCTCATTCTCTCCCATTTTCAACAGTTCGAACTGAGAAGCTAACATATCTAGGCGCATAGTTTTAACACAAGAAGTTCCTTCATAAGAAATCTCTAATCTATCCCAAGCATCCTTAGCCGAAGTACAACATTGTATAGTTTGAAATTGACTCGGAGTAACAGCACTACAGATAGCATATAGAGCCTTTGCATTGTACCTGGAAGCCTCTTTCTCTACTGCGGTTCACAAGATAAGAGGTTTAGGAACATCATTTCCATTATAAGATAAGAGGTTTAGGAACATCATTTCCATTATCATCTCTATAGGCGCACTCCATCCTTCTTCAACAGCCGTCCATGCTTCATCGCCAATGGCTCTAATCATCATGCTCATTTTCATTTTCCAGATTGCATAGCTTCCTTCATCGAGAATCGGAAGTCTCTGAATCGAAATCAAATCCTTAGACAAATCCATCTTTGAGCTACAGGATCTTTAACCTTTGCGATTAAGCAACTCAGAGGCACGAACCTGCTCTGATACCAATTGAAGTCGCAGATGGATTAACAATGAACTTCGAAACAAGAAAACGAAGTAAAACAAAACACAAATTCACTAAAATCAAAAGATCTGAATTCTTGTTTACAGATTTCGATTCCAAAACACTAAAAACAAAAACAATTTCTCAAGAACTTGCTAGAAACAAAAACGATTCACACTCGATTTCATTCACTATTGATCGCTCTCATCTCTCCAAGGATTTGTCAAAAGAAATCTGCAAGCCTCAAAACACAACGAACCAAGCCTTCGTTTTTTTATACTTCGGCTTGATCGTCCACCGTTAAAAGCCCCAGATTTAATCTCCATCGTCCATTTTAAAAACCTGCTAATCACTTCTTAACAAACTTTTAAAACGTCTTTAACAAACTAATAACCCATTAGTCAACAAGTCAAACAAACTAATCACTAGTCAACAATAACATTTATTACATTAATTAGGCCAAAAATTCAAAATCACATGTTCGTAATCTAAAATCACCATTGTATCGAAGCATATTAAATTTCATTTTACAGATAACCGACCACTCGATCAGTTCAGTAAAAGATCAGTTCAGTAAAAGATTAAGAAAGTGACAAAGGATTACGATAAAGTTACCACAAATTATAATTAAAAGATCAGTTCAGTAAAAGATTAAGAAAGTGACAAAGGATTACGATAAAGTTACCACAAATTATAATTTGAAATAGCAACAAGAATATGCCTCGTGTTATAAATGGTCGATTCATTGTATTATTGTCCTTGTCCAGTATCACGTAATGGAATAACTATTGTTGGCTTTATATATGTTGTCGTTACCGTGGCAAAATAATATCCACTGACCTTACGAACCTTCAAATTAAATAAAATGATCATAGAAATTTGAGACAACTTTAAGATGTATGTAAAATGTAAAAAAAAAATACTGAGCAAGAACCGTTGACCGTTGACCAAGGGTGATTTTTTGGCGATCTTTTTCCTGGTGCGATTTCTTCGATCTCTTCGTTCAAATCCGTTGCGATTTCCAGTGAAATTCTTAATCAAGGTAGGAGCAAGAGCGAGGTTGTGAGAGTGAATGGCTTAGGCCTGCTCGTCCCTCAGTCAGATCTCTTGAACCTTGTACCGGATCTTTTCTGGGGGATTTCGCTGTTGTTTTGATGCCGATTGAAGCTTCTAGGCTTCCGGCAGCCTCAGGTTGCGAGGTATTGTCGATTTCTTCTCAAATCGATACACGTTCTGATCAGGTTCAGGGGAATACGTTCAGGGGAATACGTTTATGGCCAACTCTGCAAGAGGCAAAAGGTGGATCTAATACTAAGAAGGCTCTGGTTCTTAATAAGGAAAGTGTTTCGATTACTGATGGAAAGGATTCTATGGTCGTTAATGAGAAATCTAAGCCTAAGATATCCTATTCATCCGCGGTTGGTTCTGCTGACGGATCTTTGCTCCCTCCTTTGGAAACTGAACTGGTGAATGGTGAAAAAGTTGGCCTCATTCCAAAAGGTGTGGAAGATGCGGGGAAGCCTCTTTGGCAGGATATGTTGGTTGGCAAATTTGCTAGCAAAGCTCCAATACTTTGGCGGGTTCAACAAACGGTGACTAACATTTGGACTTTGGGTAACAAGAGCATCAAAGTGGAAGCATTTGTGGTTAGTGATACTTTGATCAAATTTCGAATCTCTGATGACAAAACTAGGGAAAGGGTTCTTAAGAGAGGTTTATGGAGTATTGTTGGTGTGCCAATGATGTTGTCTAGATGGGCTCCAGTTGAGGAAGATAGTGCTTTAGAAGTTAGTACTATGCCAATTTGGGTTACTTTGAAGAATATCCCTAAGTCTTTGTTCCATTGGGCTGGTATTAAACAGTTGGCTAGAGTGACAGGTTATCCAAAGAAGTTACACCCAGAAACTATTCAATGTGTTAAATTTGATGAAGCTAAAGTTTTAGTTGATGTGAACATTCATGAGGAATTGCTTAAGTCGCACAAGTTCAGATTATCTGATGGGGTAGAATTTCAAATAGACTATGTGTATCCCTGGGTGCCGAGGAAATGTACTAAATGTAATCAATGGGGACACATTACTGAAGTCTGCTTTACCTTAAAGAAGGAGGTTAAAGAAGGTACTGCTGTTCAAAAAAACACAGCTCAAAACTCTGGTCGAGTTAAGGAAGCATCAGAGAAATCAGAAGTCCAAGACAAGATTTCTGATCTTTCTCACCCTGTTTCAGATGTTCGAGTGGAACCTCAGGGTGAAAGTAGCGCAGGACGGAGGATACTGTCTAATCAATTTACCTCTGGAAGAAATTCTGATTTGGAGGAGAAGAGTAATCAGGGTAGTACTCCATGTAATATTGAGAAGATAGTTACTCCAGCGCATAGTCCATTGAAAGAAGTTCAGATTGATTATCCCTCATCAAATGGTGCAGGGAGAGGTAATCTGCAGATAGACAGTGAGGAGGTTAGCGATGTTGTGATTGATTCTCAGGATCAAAACAAAAATACTATGAATCTGGAGGGT
>CM071721.1:22879207-22895060 GCA_036630335.1 Physaria fendleri | reverse complement strand
TGAGTGGTAATTCCAGTGGGTCTTAGCGGCTTGATGAACATCATCGAGGCAGTGGGATATCTGGACCGCAAGTTCCTCAAGGACATGAACAAGTGCCTATCGACCTCACGGTTCTGAGGGGTCTGTGTGGTGACAAACGGTTTGAGACGGGTTGATTCTAATACTCTATTTGCCTTGTTTATGCTTGACTCTTTAGGTTTTGTTAGTAAAACTTGAGCTGATGGCTTCATCCGATCAAGCCCCCGGAGAATCCAGTTTCCTAGATTCCGACCAATTTCCATGTCTCTCTGTTGTATGTTCTTCTGGACCCTAAGTGCCACATCAAATATTTGATGAGTCCTCCTGCATACATAGGAAAACGAGAGAGAAGTTAAGACACCAATTGTATCAATCAACAATGAAAATCTCAACTACACAATCCAATCCTAGTTTAACTCAGATATCAAGAAATCCTTTTTCAGCAACAAGAACACCTTAAAGTCCGATATTCAGCAAACACCTTAGAATAATCATATATAAATGCCTAAAAATTGGTGCAAGTCTATTCGCGGAGCCATACTATTCCTAAATTTCATATCCAATGGTTCAAGCAATTAAAACCTCCATTACGTGGTTTACTTGGAAAACATGAGTAAGTTCAACAGAATCAACACCGTCCTGAAAAGTACTAATCCACCTCTTGATTCTACTTTTTATATCCCACCTCACATTGCAGTGTTTGAATCACATTACACGATTATATAGTAATACCAACCAGAGTAAAGAAAAACTAACAGGGCCAGATGAACTCAAAATCAATACTCACTGTTAAAGTGATCAGAACACAGACTAAATATCCTAATTCTAAGGAACAGGATTAACCAGATTAGAGATGAGACATTTCACTGTAAACAATCAGAAAGAAACATCAGTATAGCAACTGAAGAGGCCAAACATGTCAACGTGATTCTGTATCGCAATGAGATTTGTAGCATAATCAAAACCTACATTCAGAGACAACCAAATCGTGAAATCCCCGAAAAAAAAGAAGAAGAAGAAGAAGAAGAAACTTCACCGATGCATAAAACTTCGGATTCTTGGATGGTTAGGGCTAATAATCCGACGCTGGGTCTTCAATGCGAGCCGGTAAGTCCGCCTAATCCCCAAGAAGTAGGCTGTTCCTAGAGCTAACTCCCACAATACCATTTTTCTTCCCCTCTGTCAACCTTCTTCTTCCGTTGAAGAGCCGCCAGAAATTTCAACCTCCTTGACGTCGGGATTACAGATCCCCGTTTCTAGTTTATCAGTACTTGATCTTCGATGCAATCCTCGCCGTCCATTTTTACTTGTTCGTCAAGATTTTAGTTTTAATGGGCTGGGCTTTTGTACCCCTTTGCCAGTATAATGTACCCATCTATTCTTAACGCAATCATTTTGTATCCAATTGTACTAATTTATTTCGGATTATACATTTTTCTTAAATACACTAATCATAAAAATATGGCGTATAGAAGCTAATTAATTAAAAGATACTACTAATAATCTTACAATAATTGTTTCTTATTTTAAATATATTTGGAATTTAATACTATGCGTACTCATTTGTGTATTTACTTTTATAGTTGTAGGATATGATTATTATTTATATGATACGAACCATAACAACCTTCACTAAACATCTCTCTCTCTACCATCTTCTTTCTCTCTCTGTCGGCAATGCAGAGGCTATCGCTAGAATCATCGGCTTCAAAGCTTCATGGCTATGGAGGACGCAAGGACGACGAAACCTATGACATTGATGATTTGAAACGAGTCTCCTCTTCTCCTTCTTCGTCGTCTTCGGCCGCAGATTACGACGATCACGAGCTCAAGGACTTTAAGGCGCGTCGATTATCATCACCTTTAGTGGCAACGAATCAGAAGTTCGTACACTTCATTCCGGTTCTTACTCTCATCTGCTTTGTCATTCTCTACCTCACTTCTCACACTCCCTCTCAATCAGGTTCGTTTCTCCAATCAAACGATTCAGTTGTTTTGATCTTCTTCCTCTCGTGTTTATTGTTTTTGATCGGGTATCCGATTTCGATTATCTTTTTCTCAGATTTAGCTCAGTTTAATGGATTCATGCGTCCTTCGAAACATCTAGGTACATTCCAGATTTGATACAAGCTATCATAGTTGATTCAATTGAATTTCTGCTAGTACACAGTTTACTGATTGATTGTTTTTTTTTCAAAATCTGGATTAGAATCAGACGAAAATAGCGACGGCATATCTAGTATTATCAGATCCGACACTCTAGTCATCCGTAGTAGCGTAAGGAACCTACAAGAGACGGAAAGCCTCACGAGGAAATCTCTTCCCCGCCGCCGAACTTCTCACCGGAAAACCGCAGACTTCTAGGCTCTCTCTGGCTATATATCTCAATTTGAATCCTTCTCCGTCGTATTGCATGTAGATTTTGCTCATTCCGAATTAAAAGATTGCTGAATCGCAGTTTCTGTTATAACTAATGGATATATATTAAAAAAAAAAAAAAAATTAAAAGATTGCTGAATCGCAGTTTCTGTTATAACTAATGGATATATATTAAAAAAAAAAAAAAAAGAATCGAAACAGCCGATGAGATTATAACGGTCATGCTAGGATATATATTAAAAAAAAAAAAAAAAGAATCGAAACAGCCGATGAGATTATAACGGTCATGCTAGATTGCGCTGTTAATTTAGGAGTAGAGGGAGGTTAGAGAGTACGCCTAAGGTAGAAGTAATGCAATCCAGCTGGTTATTTTTTGGACCGGTTACAGAGCCTCGTGCTTCGGATTTAGATTCCAGCTGGAAAGTGTCGTCTTAATCGTTTATTTATTGCTACTTCTAATAGCACTATGAGTCAGTCAGTGAAATCGAATCGCAAGGCCAAGTTATTATAAGTTTATACTAACTAACTAGGTGTTAAACAGCGACCATGCTCCTCTATTAAATTATATTTTGTATATTCTTCTTACATTAATGTCACTACCTTAGAATCAAATTCTATAATTAGCCACATGTATTACAAAATAGGGTTGGACTTAATTTCAGATATTTATCTTACTTTTGTAGAGATTATTCTAAATGTGTATCAATTATCAAATGGTTCTCTGAAATTAGTACAATCCAAAGAGCAAGTTGTTAATGTGTCCGGTTATACAGATCAACGTGTTCATTAGGGTCCACTTGATCATTGATCAGAAAAAAAGAAAAGGTTAAGAGGGCATTTGGTGAGAGAAATGATGCCACGCGGTCCTTCATAATGACGATTGTCACTTTAGCGCCCCCCCGCCATCATAACTGTGATGCTCTTTTACCTCATTTATCCTACACGTGTCAGATAATCATTGGCTGCTTTCGTTAGTTACCTTTCACTTTTTTAAAAATCTTGTTCCTCTTGGTATTATTTGTTCTTTCTTACAAGTGGAGTTATGCGTCAATCCTAAGTTTGCAATTAGTGACTTAATTGTCATAGGATTCGATTTCTTGTAGATTTTTTTCTTGCTAGAAAATGTGTTCGTGTACATTCTTATATGTAATTTCAAAAACTTTTTAAGTAATTCTCTCCTCTGGTGGTTCTAAAATTTCGAACATGCGTTCGAGATTCGACAATGGTAGTTATTTCAGCAAACGGGCACAAGAAGACATGTCTTCCATACCAAACATAAGCAGCAAAATACTTAGCCGAAAGGGTCATAGCAATACACGAACCAAAATGTGACCAAGATAAGTCATAAGTCCTCTATACCACAAGTATGGGAAATTAAATCTACCAGAAACCCACTTTCTTACTAAAGGAAAGAGCCTCTTCAATAAGGAGGGAACACTAAACGAAAGTCAAGCTCTAACAAGATGCATCCAATCCATGCGAAGGATTATCCATAAGGTAAAACATTTGTGGCATCTCCCTCAGTGGAGAATATTTCTTTTCTATAAAAGAGGTAAGTAACGGTAATTGGATCCGAACATATGTCATATTCTTTTCGAAGGCAAATAATGATCGATGGGCTATCAAAATTAAATGGTAATGATAAAGTAGGCTATTGGTTAAGATACAGTCAGGTGAGAGATAACCGTCTTCAAAATGTGGTTTTCCTTAGTAAAGAATTGGCGAGGGCAAGAGGTCATGCTTAAAATCTGGGTCAGAGATCTTGAAACGAAATGTTAAGCAGAGAGATATCAATAACATTATAGAAGGGAGCAGGTGAAAAGGATAGACTTTCTCTCAGAGTTGAGAGAGAAGGAGGTGCTTTTCCTCCCACGCAACGGTGGTCGGAGGAAGTGGCGGACCCATCTTTAGAGGTGGGGTAGCAGTTGCCCCCACTGAATTTTCAAAAAAAAAAAAATTTATATGTAATGTTTTTTTTTTTTTTTTTTCCAACTTTAATATAAGATTTATTATACTAAAAAAATTTTGCACCCATACTTTATCCAAAAAAATCAGTTGCCCCCACTGAATTTTCAAAAAAAAAAAAATTTATATGTAATGTTTTTTTTTTTTTTTTTTCCAACTTTAATATAAGATTTATTATACTAAAAAAATTTTGCACCCATACTTTATCCAAAAAAATGATCCCACCATCTTTAGAAGCCCAAACCCACAATCAAATTTTTGATAAAGAATTATTTTTTTTTGGTAAATGAATAAAGGATTATATTCTTTTTGGATATTTTTTTTTTGTTAAACAAATATATTTACTTTTATCAATCAAGTATAATTAACTTTTCATTAACTATTTTGTACCCAATAAAACACTAATTTTCTTTTTGCTCATCCATCCACCATCGCCATATTGTGATGAAGTGAAGACAAAATTATAAATATTTTTCTTCTTTTTCAAATTATTTATTTAATCATTGTTTGTAGTTGGTAATATCAAATTTCTACACTTAATTATTAATTTTATAATTTTCAGTTTTTTCTTGAAAACCTTAGTTTAATAAATTTTTATGTTCTGAATTTGATTTATCTAAAATAAGAATAATTATAATTTAATATAATGATTTATTAAAACACATTATCGAATCATTGTTTTTCATATTATCAAAACATGACATTCCACTTCCACCACGTTCATATAAAAACGTTTTTCTGATTTTTTGTTTTCAATTTTTTTTAATTATTAACATGTTTTATTGATAGGAAAAGTAATGAAACGATATTTTTAATCGGTTTCTGTTCCAACGTCCAGCACTAATGATGATGATTTATCATGGGATCCGATTAAAAGAAAAGAGAACAAAAACGAATTATCACCCAAATCAAAGAGACGAGATAAGACGCATATATCTTGATAGAGGTCCATGTCAACCTTATGGTCACGATTTTAAGAAAATACAAATAAGAGAAGAGGTCCATGTCAACCTTATGGTCACGATTTTAAGAAAATACAAATAGGAGATGCATTGAGGCGATTTAACCCAGCTTGGTTTGAAATGTATAGTACTTGGCTAGAGTATAGCATATCAAAAGGGAAAGCTTTTTGCTTGTGTTGCTACCTATTCAAAGATAACGTGAGAAATCACGGTGGAATCGATGCATTTACAAAGGAGGGCTATTGTAGTTGGAACAAGTCTAACAGATTCAACACTCAGATTCAAGCAGGAGTTGTCTTTTTGTGGTCATGATGAGTCAGAAGATTCTACTAATAGAGGAAACTTTTTGCAAATTGTGAAATTTATTGGAGAACATAATGATTCTATCGTAAGGTAACTTTGAATAATGCTCCAAAAAATAACCAGATGATTTCTCCAAAGATTCAGAAAGAGATTGTGAACTCTTTTGCAGGAGAAGTAGTGAAATCTGTTATTGAAGAAATTGATCATGGTGCTTTTAAGTTATTGGTTGACGAGTCTACTGATGTTTCTCACAAAGAGCAAATGGCTATCGTATTTGAACTCTTTTGCAGGAGAAGTAGTGAAATCTGTTATTGAAGAAATTGATCATGGTGCTTTTAAGTTATTGGTTGACGAGTCTACTGATGTTTCTCACAAAGAGCAAATGGCTATCGTATTATGATTTGTTGATAAGAGTGGAGCAGTGAAAGAAAGGTTTATTGGAGTTGTTCATGTAAAAGAAACATCATCTGCATCTCTCAAATCTGCAAAGAAAGGTTTATTGGAGTTGTTCATGTAAAAGAAACATCATCTGCATCTCTCAAATCTGCTATTGATAATTTATTTGCTACATACAAATTGAGCTTGAAAAGGTTAAGGGAGCAATGTTATGATGGAGCAAGCAATATGAAAGGTGAATTTAATTGTTTAAGATCATTACTTGTTAGAGAGAACAATGTCGCTTATTATGTTCAGTGTTTTTGCTCATCATCTTCAGTTGGTGGTGGTGGCAATCGCAAAAAAACACTTTGAAGTTGGTGATTTTTTCGATATGATTTCTAAATTGCTCAATGTGGTCGAAGCTTCTTGTAAAAGACAAGATATGATTCGAGAAAATTATCGAAAGAAGGTGCAGGAAGGAATTAGAAGTGCTGAGATTAACACTGGTAAAATATTGAATTAAGAAATCTCGCTTCAGAGTCCTGGAAACACTCGTTGGGGTTCTCATCATAGAACGTTGTTGCGATTAGTTGAATTGTTTTCTTCTATCACTGAGGTTCTTGAGTATATTTTAAATGAAGGTGTCGATGACTCTAAAAAACGTCAAGCATATGGTCTTCTCAAGTACTTGCACAGTTTTGATTGTGTATTCTACATGCAGCTAATGCTACTCATATTGGGATTAACTGAAAACCTATCAATGACGTTACAAAGGAAAGATTAGGATATTTTAAATGCAGTGTCATTGGTGGAATCTACTAAGAGAGAATTGCAAAAGCTTAGGGATGATGGATGAGATTCAGTTATGAGTAAAGTTTCATCTTTTTGCCAGAAACATAATGATGAAATGCTTATCTTGGAAGACATCTTTATTGATCCAAGACAACCAAGAAAAAGAAGCAACATAACAAATCTGCATCATTACAAGGCTAACTGTTTTTACACTGTTCTAAACTTGGAGCTTCAAGAGTTCAATGATCGTTTTACGGAGGTAAACACTGATCTACTTATTTGTATGGCTTCTTTAAGTCCTCTTGATTCATTTCACGGGTTTGATAAGGAAAAATTGGTGAGGTTAGCTAAGTTTTATCCAGATGACTTCAGTTATGGGGAGATTTTGCTCTTAAACAGCATCTTGATATCTACATTGATAATGTGCGTAGAGATGAGAGATTCAAAAATCTAGGAAATCTTGGAGATCTTTCTCGTTTAATAGTGAAAACTCAAAAGCATCTTACACATCCTTTGGTTTACAGACTTTTGAAGTTAGTTTTAACTTTACCAGTTGCTACAGCAAGAGTTGAAAGATGTTTTTCTGCAATGAAAGTAGTGAAGACAGCTGCACACAACAAAATTGGAGACCAGTTTGTAAGTGATTGTCTCGTTTGTTATATTGAAAATGAGTTGTTTGAATCTATCTATCTTGAAAATGAGTTGTTTGAATCTATCACAAATGAAAATGTGATAAAAAGGTTTCAAACCATAAATGAGCGTATGATTCTTTTATAAGATGTTTGGTATTTTTCCTTTTGGATATTTTAATATCTTATATAATAATTTAATATTTTATTTAATACTTTAAAATTCAATATTTTAAAATTCAATATTTATGTTTTATAAAAATTTTGCACCCACCGATTTTTTTCTGGGTCCACCACTGGTCGGAGGCAAAAAAAAGAAGAAGAAGAGAGCAAAACCACAGAAAATAAACAAGAGAAGATGAGTTAAAACCGGAGGGGACTCGGGCGATAACGACAATCGGCACCAGAGCAAGGGATAACACGGGTGGCATCATACTGAACCAGGAAGAAAATGCCCCGAAGGTTTGACGGTGATGAGAGACGGATCAGAGGGTGGCTAAAGGAGAAAGGATTCAAAAAGTTTTGAATTTTCGAGTTTTTTATGAATGATATATAAAACTATTTTACCATATAAATTGAATGTGTGAAGAAAAATAAAGAAGAAACCATTGTATAGTCTAATCCAATTTAATATGTCTATATTGTACCAGATCAAACAGAACTAAATCATGTTTCGAAATTGTAAAATGGTCCCTTGTTTTAAGTCACTTTAAAAATGAATTTAAAGGCAACGGTTTTTCTTTTGGCCTTAACTGTCACCGAAGACTCGCTCAGATATACTAAGCAATGCCACTTGTGTCTCTCAGACATAGACCCACTTCCTTCTCCTCATTTCTCTCTATAAACTTTAAACAGTATATCTTCTCTCCCAAGCAAATTTTAATGCAATCTATAAAAGTTGTAGAATCTGGGAGTTTCTCTGATCATCAATTTTCAAATGTCGTCAACAATAACAGCAATACCAGATACTGATGTTTTGCCAACCGTTTCCGTGCCTGTCACTGTGATTTTGACCGGCGTTCTTCTCTTTATATTTTTCGCCGGATTCTTCTCTCTTTTCCTCTGGCAATTTCTTCTGAATCGATTATTTTCAACTTGGAATCTTCAGCGAACACCTTACGGTGACCTAACCCATGTGGCCACTCCCCCTGAAAACACCGGTCTCGACCCACTCATCATCCGGTCCTTTCCCATGTTCCTCTATTCATCTGCAACAATGAAAAAGCACGGCACGGAATGTGCTATCTGCTTGTCCGAGTTTGCAGATGAAGACACAGTTAGGCTCATAACGGTTTGTGGTCATCCCTTTCATTCAAACTGCATTGATCTTTGGTTTGAGTTACACAAGACTTGTCCTGTTTGTCGATGTGAGCTAGACCCTGGCATGATCGGATCTCAAAGCCATGAATCTTTCCACAACACAGTCACAATTACTATTCACGACATAAACCATGATGAGGAAAATCCTCCTACCACTGGTTCAAGCAAAAGGCTAGTGGAAGCTTCCGCTTGGCGATTCTCGAGGTCACATTCTACTGGACATTTCATGGTTAAGACTACAGATGTCCATGTGAAGTTCAAAAGAAGGCATTACCAAACAGGAAGCTGTGTCTCGTTTGACGAACTTACTCGGAATGATGAAGCGGGATGGCTTGGAGATTCATCATCATACATTAGCAGGATTGAAGTCTAGTTTACTGAAATTCTGTTATATCTTCATTTTTGTGTTCTTTGTAGCAGTAGATATTTCAAAATTGTAATAAGATCTGTACACAGATTCTCATGCTCCTATCGGATAACAGAGAAAATAATATGAGTCACTCCACCGGTTTTTCTTCACAAGTCTTGTTGTCTTCTACAGTATCTCCATCTTCAGAAGTGTTGCCTTCCACAGTGTCACCATCTTCAGAAGTGTTGTTAACTTCTACATTGTCTCCATCTTCGGATTCACCAGCACTTCTCAAACTAAACTTTAGAATTATAGGTCTGCCCATTATCTCCTATGGAGATAACAAAGTACAAGGAAACATTTTACATGTTCAAGAGCTAAAGAAGCAAAATTTCAATTGTGTTATACCTTTCCATTGAGTTTGGAGATTGCATCCTCAGCTTCTTCTCTAGTAGCAAATGAAACAAAGCCATAACCGGAAGATCTTCCTTCAGGGTCAGCAAAAACAACCCGAGCTGAGACCGGGTTGAAATCTGCAGCAGTGAAAAGCTCACGGAGATGGGTTGATCTTGCTTTCCAAGCAAGATTAGAGACGAAGAGTTTGTGACGGGTCTCTCCAGCGGAAGGAGAAGGAAGAGCGTTTGGAAGTTTTGGAGTAGGTTTTCGGAACCTTCTTGCATAGTTTACTCTTAAGATCCTCCCCGAGACTTGCTGAAAACAAACAACATAGAATCTCGTTTTACATCAAAGCTCAGCTAACTATTCAACACAATGGCTAATTTAGTAGTTAGAACTATCCACTTTGAAATCAAAGAAACAACAATCAATCAGAGAAGAAATCTAAAGGATTTTGAGTTGAGAACACATGTCATAAGAGAGGAACAATGAAATGAACTTAATGGGAACAAGGTTTGAGCTTACAAAAGTATCAAACTTATCAACAGCAGCTTGAGCTTCTTCTCCAGAAGCCATAGTTACAAAAGCAAAACCTCGGTTCTTTCCATCTTTTTGCCTTATAATCTGGAGAAAGATTAAAAATTGAGGATACCGAATCCGTAATAACAAAAAGAATCAGATGAATTTGAGAAAGAAGAAGGACCTCGACATTGTTAACAGTCCCGCATTGTCCAAAGAGCTCGGAGATATCATTGACACTCATAGACCAAGGGAGATTGAATACAAAAAGCTTCCTTTTTAGATTTGATTTTTGGGTTTCTTCAGTTTTCTCAACTGGAGACGTTACTTCCTCCACCGATGTTTCATTCTCCGTGACGGAACAAAGTACGGAGACAAGCCGCCGCGAGTTACCAGTGCCGGGATCTAGAGGAACATTGAGAGGGACGATAGGAGAGAAATGACTTGGAATTCGAAGACTCAGGGAGGTAGGTTTTAAGGAAAAAGACTGTTTAGAAAAGAGATAAGGTTTTGAGGTAGAAGAAGAGAAGGAGAAAATGGAGAGAGCAGCTTCCAGAACCGCCATTGTTAGCTTTGGCGGAAGAGAATTGGATTAGACTGAAACAAAAGGATAAAATTTTGTTAATGTTCTTAACCGATTTGGTTGAGTGAAACCAAATTAACAACCGGATTTACCAACTTCGGTTCCAAATGGCTTTATGGCACGAGGAATTAAACCGTATATAAAATCATTAATTTCTTGGTATACCAAGAAATTCCAATCCCAAATTGCAGTCAAAGTAAACAAAAATGAATTATCTTCTTTGTGAATCTCATGATTTTTCTACATGAAGTCAAAAACTCGAATTCGATTGAAACCGGATTTGATTAGTTTGTAAATACAAAAAAAGATATTATATACTCAAGCATCAGGTTTGAATATTTCAAAATTTATAGGGAAAAAGAAAAGTCCAGCCAGACGTCTCCAATCCAATCCATTAAATAATCCAAATATGATATCAACGACGTCGTTTACCAACAATCTTCTACACACCAACCAAACCATTTCCTATTTCCTATTTCCTATTTATTTTTACTAAACGAAAAATAAAATTGAAACCCAAATTTCAGAAGAGTGAACACAAACTCGGAGAAGAAGAAGGGCAAAAAACTATTAAACCAGAACCTTAATTTCCCAAATTCGTTGTGGGGATACTACTGCTTGAGTCAAAGGTGGTTTTTTGTGAGTTGTTGTTGACATATTTGTCCAATGGCGACTCTAGGTCTGTCGTTTCCTCCCGCCGCAAAAACCCCGGCTTATCTAGCCTCACCGTCTTCACCTTTCTTCTCAAACTCTTCTCTATCCCTCAAGACTTCTCTGTCTCGCAGCTCCCGAAACTCTGTCTTCGCTTGTGTTGTAAGCAGTGTTCATGAATCTATCAATTCCTTACATTGCATATAATTGCTGCTTCTACATTTGAGGGTCCTAGATTGAGTGCACCCTATTTCTCATCTTGTCTTATTTGAAATCTTGAAAGTGTTTTTAATTGGTGCATAAGCGATAAACGGTTTTCTCTTTTCTGATTTATGTGAATATAGCTTTACAAAGGTTCTCTCTTTCCTCAGAATCCGTTCTTTTGTTGAATACAGTTTACTATCCAGGAACAGAATTTAATACCTATATGAATCTCTGATTAAATTTTGTTGTTCTTGTTCTTGTTGCTAGAAATGTGATATGCCAGAATCATTGAATGTGGGAAACGGGAATCCCAGTATCCCAATTATTAATGAGAGGACGCTTCCACACTTCTTGGAATCTGCTCGGATGGAGAAATCGGTCATTAGAAATGACACAAGGCTGAAGTTGTTTTCTGGTACTGCAAATCCAGCACTTTCTCAGGAAATCGCTTGGTATATGGGTTTGGATCTTGGGAAGGTTAACATTAAGAGATTTGCTGATGGAGAGATCTATGTTCAGCTTCAAGAGAGCGTTAGGGGATGCGATGTCTATTTGGTGCAGCCTACTTGCACTCCGACTAACGAAAATCTCATGGAGCTTTTGATTATGGTAGATGCTTGCCGTAGAGCATCAGCCAAGAAAGTAACAGCTGTCATTCCATATTTTGGATATGCAAGAGCTGATCGGAAGGTAAAGTCTCTTTGTGTTTTGTAGCCTTATCTAGATTATATGGAGGGTTCCGATAACTTGAAGGTATCATCAATACATCTTCTGTATCTTTTACTGCTTGCAGACCCAAGGGCGTGAATCCATTGCTGCCAAATTGGTAGCAAATCTTATCACTGAAGCTGGTGCAGATCGAGTTCTTGCATGTGATCTTCATTCAGGACAGTCCATGGGTTATTTTGACATTCCAGTCGACCATGTGTACTGCCAGGTACACCTCTAAGCCACGTTTTTGATGCTACTGCCTCCTCTCTTTATGCACAGTGTGTATAATAATACCTTTTAACCAATTATATGTTTGCCTTTAACTATTTCAGCCGGTGATTCTTGATTATCTTGCTAGCAAGTCAATTTCTTCAGAGGATTTAGTAGTGGTTTCTCCTGATGTTGGTGGAGTAGCCAGGGCACGTGCTTTTGCAAAGAAATTATCAGATGCACCACTTGCCATTGTGGATAAAAGACGTTCTGGACACAATGTTGCTGAGGTAATCTATCCCTTTCTTTAAGTTAGATTTTACTCTACAATATCTGCTACTTTCCTTCAAGTTCACATGCGTTAAAAAATTTCCCTTTCAGGTCATGAACCTAATTGGTGATGTAAGAGGAAAGGTGGCAGTAGTGGTGGATGATATGATTGATACTGCTGGTTAGTGAAACACCATGGAGTTGGCTAAATCTTACTCTTTTTAGAAACTTGTTACGACAAACCAAGCTTCCAATTCCTATATTCTCCATCAAGTTCACTGAAACCTTTCCTCCTTTTCCTGGCTGAATCCTCTATGAACCATTCTTGTTCTATTTTTTTCTTTTCCAGGAACCATTGTAAAAGGAGCAGCTTTGTTACACCAGGAGGGTGCTCGAGAGGTCTATGCGTGCTGCACACATGCTGTTTTCAGGTAACCCATCAGCCTATATTTTGTTCTTGAACAGTCTTAAAAAAATCACTACTTGCTGAAACATATTTTGTTTTGCGATGTTTCAAATAAATCAATGGGAAGTCCGCCTGCAATAGAGCGATTATCAGGAGGTTTGCTACAAGAAGTGATAGTGACAAACACATTACCAGTAGCAGAGAAGAACTACTTCCCACAGTTAACAATTTTATCGGTGGCTAATCTTCTCGGTGAGACCATTTGGCGTGTCCATGATGATAGTTCCGTCAGTAGCATTTTCCTTTGATCTCATTGCATCCATTTTGAAACGATTCTTGGTTTTGTTAGTCGGTTTAAGTTTTAGAATTTGGTCATAAAGTTTATCCTGTTTTATGTTCTACAAGCTTCACCAAAAAATTGCTTGTTCTATCTTTTTGATATACTGTAGATTTTTCTTATTTGCTCCACATCTCATTATGGGTATACCAATTTATCTTGAACGAATTTTGATTATTGTATACACAAGTTTTTAAGTTAATATATCATTTTTGATAATTTATCTTGAACGAATTTTGATTATTGTATACACAAGTTTTTAAGTTAATATATCATTTTTGATTGGGACCACCATTTTTATTAGACTGTCTTTGCAGAGATGTTAGATGCATTGTAAGGATACATATGTTTGTTTGCTAGATCTCTGCTTCATCTTCTTGAACTCTTATTTGTGATGTTGGTCATAGAGTGTATGCAAATTTAGGAAATAAACCATTATAATTGATAGATTTTGGAACATGAAGAATGAAGATAGAGAGAGAGAAGCTCTCCTAGTGAGCAGCGTCTTCATCCTCGCAGAACTTGGTGTATTCCTTTGGACCCATCAAAGATTCCAACTCTCCAGGGTTGCTCGGCTTTACTTTGATCATCCAACCATCTTCATAAGGGCTTGAGTTTATCTACACACCACACAATTGTCACTTTGAGAGATAACTTACTTAAATGTCCTTAAAGACTTTAAAAACCATACCAAGCCTGGGGATTCTGTGAGCTTCTTGTTAACTTCAATGATATCACCTGAGATAGGAGATAAGATCTCACTTGTTGCCTTCACACTCTCCACTGCTCCAAAGCTTTTCTCTTTGCTCACTGAAGTATTTTCCTCTGGTAGTTCCACAAACACAACTTCACCTAAATGGTCCTGCAATCATGTGACCTCTTTTTACAAATCTTTATAGCCATTCCTTAAAAGAGATAAAACTCTAATCCAGCTCTAATGTAACAGAGTCAATCTTCCCAGTTTTTGAGCTATTTTTGAGTCTTAGTTACCTGAGCATGGGCAGTAATGCCAATGGTGGCAACAGAGCCTTCATGTTTAACCCACTCATGTGAATTTGCATACTTCAATCCCTCCAACACTATAAGAATTCAAAAAAATTCAGGAGGTGAGGTTATATATATACACAACTACATAACACAACTATAACCTGTGGAGAAGCATCTAGAGATGGAGAAAGCAGGAGAGAGATGAGACTTGGAGACAGTAGAAGAAAGTTTGAGAGTCTTTGCTGTAGAAGAAGCCCACATTCTCATTGCCATTCTTCGGTTTCTCTTCCTTCTTTTTTCTTGCACTGTATTTTTTCTTCTCCAGATAAAGAGAAGAACTCAAAGATATTATCCTTTGATATGTAAGGCAGATATTGAAGACCTCATCCAATGGCTATGGTGTGCATGAAAAGAGTAACCCAAACCTTCTCTTTCACTCGGAGTCTCTTACAAATGGGTTCCTTCCATTGGCTAGTTTATATATTTTATATCAACCTTTATTATTATTATTATTATTATTTTATTTTTTTTTCGGCAAAAAAAAAAAGATTATTATTTAAAATGTTTCATTTTTATTAAACCTTTTTTCTTTTGGTCTATATAAAAACTACTACTATTTAATTCAATACACTTCGGTTTTTTTTTTTGTCCTTTTAACAAGATAGAATAGAAAATTGTAGGTTTGGACTTTTGGATGTAAACCGAAAAAACCGAAAAATAACTGAATCGAACCGAATCGAAATAAAACTAAAAGTCGAATGGTAAAATTATTTTGATTCCGAAAAAACCGAACCGAAAAAACCGAAAACCGAGAAAACTCCAAACCGAATAAACCGAACCGAATAAACTAAACCGAGAAAACCGAACCAAATAAACCGAACCGAGAAAACCGAAAAAACCAAATATTCGAACTATATCAAATATTATAATAGACAATTATATGTTATTATTCCTTAAACATTTAAAGCGTAAAAACAAAAAAAAAAGTTCATAACTTTATTAGTATCTATTAATCTCCAATATATTTCCAAACCGTAAAAAATGTTTATGTCAAACTTCATTATATCGACCCAAAATGAAACAAAAATTATTTTATTCCTTGAAAATGAAGCACTGATTTTCATTGTCATCGCTAATCTCTCTTTTTCTTATAGTTTGTTTTGGGTTTTTAAATTTGTTATCATTTAAATTCTCTTTCTTTCTTTGTGTCTCTTGACTGTTCTTCGTCCAATTTTGGATTTTTGGATCCAATTGCAAACATTTGATAATGGCCAACACGAATATGAAGGAGTTGTAGTACGTGAAGACGAGGAACTCCAATATGATAAGTCCACCGGAATAGCCAGTTGCGCTACTATAATGCGCCAAAAGGTGCCTATGAAACGGTAAGCACCACCGGTTTTATGGACGAAGTACTATGATGATGATTTATGGCCGGAAGATCAACGAATTCAAGAAGATGAAGATAGGTTATCGAAAATGGC
>CM071721.1:22813377-22823829 GCA_036630335.1 Physaria fendleri | reverse complement strand
ACTAAAACCTTAAAACCCCCCACAACTAATAATGAAACCATCGTCAACCATGAAACACTACAAAAGGAGATAACTTTATTTAAACAAAAACCCTAAACTATATTCTTCAATCAAAACAAACAAATTGAACAAAAGAAATCCGATCACCGAACCTTAAAAAGAAAAACTAGGGATATATTGAACAAAAGAAATCCGATCACCGAACCTTAAAAAGAAAAACTAGGGATATCTGATGACAGAATCAACTGAACCCAACTCCTCGATACTATCAATGACGCGGAGACGACGAGAGTCAGTGATACGATGAAAATCAATTGATCGTTCGCTCTCCAGGAGAACTAAAGGTTCCACTTTTTTTCCCTGGAGCAGAGAAAAAAAAAAAAATATTGCTTCTGGAAAATAAAGAAAAAAAAAAAGGTCTTCGAAGAAAAATCTTCCTTAAAACTATTTTTTTTCTCCGTCACAGGCTGGTGACAGTAACAAATGTTTCTGGTGCCACGTCTAACCAAATTTCTCTTTGATTAGTCTCCAAAGTATCACTGATTCACAATTATGGGATTAAAAATCAAAGTTTGCAACTTGGTAGGTCCAATCTCATCGTAAGAGGCAGAGCTTTCATCATCCAATCGTTGCAAAAGATAACCATATATCTATATTTGTCTTTTCAAATAAAGCCAAAGAAAACAAAAGATAACGAAGGTAGGCTAAAGACGAAAAGTTATAAATATTGACTTGTCTAGCTATAGAAAATCTCTCTTTATATGGTCCACTTTTGATATCTAATCATCCAATAAAACAGAATACACTGAAGTCAATACAACACTGTAATGGTCCAACAAGTTTCTCTACCGAACTTGAATATTACTTGTGTTCTATATGAACATGGGAGAAGAAGAAGAAGCAAGAAAAGAAGGCATGGCTAAATCACAATCCGATGGGAAGATAACTTACTTCGTGGTTGCATCATGTGTCATGGCCGCCATGGGAGGTGTCATCTTCGGCTACGACATTGGGGTTTCAGGTTTCCACACATTAATAATACTCATATACCCAAATCTTTTGTGATCAAAATTGATATGCTTTCAATTTAATATGCAAACATTGTAACGATCTAACTAGGTGGAGTGATGTCAATGGGCCCATTTCTGAAAAGATTTTTCCCAAAAGTGTATGAACTCGAAGAAGAAGAAGACAGGAGGAAAAGAAACAATAACCACTATTGCCTTTTCAATAGCCAACTTCTTACGTCCTTCACATCTTCTCTCTAAAAGAAACAATAACCACTATTGCCTTTTCAATAGCCAACTTCTTACGTCCTTCACATCTTCTCTCTACGTCTCTGGTTTCATTGCTACTCTTTTAGCTTCGTCAGTGACTCGTTCTTGGGGTCGCAAGCCTTCTATATTTCTTGGAGGCGTGGCTTTTCTCGCCGGCTCTGCTCTTGGTGGTTCTGCTCAAAACGTTGCTATGCTCCTTATTGCACGGCTCTTGCTCGGCGTTGGAGTTGGATTCGCCAACCAGGTAAACAAAAGACAAGGTGTTTGATATTTTTCTTTTTCATGGAGTTTAAAGTTTTATAAATAAGATTTTGTGTTTTCTATAGTCAGTTCCTTTGTATCTCTCTGAGATGGCTCCGGCAAAATACAGAGGAGCAATCAGCAACGGTTTCCAACTCTGCATTGGATTTGGATTTCTATTTGCAAATATGATTAACTACGAAACTCAAAAGATCAAACATGGCTACGGTTGGAGAATCTCTTTAGCCACAGCCGCAATACCTGCTTCTATCCTCACGCTTGGATCACTCTTTCTCCCTGAAACTCCGAACAGTATCATCCAGACCACAGGAGACATTCGCAAAGCTGAGCTCATACTCTGCCGTATCCTGAAACTCCGAACAGTATCATCCAGACCACAGGAGACATTCGCAAAGCTGAGCTCATACTCTGCCGTATCCGAGGAACAAACAACGTACAAGACGAGATCAAATTCAAACGCATTTGGGAAGTTGCTTCAGAGAAAATATAGGCCTGAGTTAGTGATGGCTTTAGTGATACCTTTCTTTCAGCAAGTTACTGGAATCAACGTTGTAGCTTTCTACGCACCGGTTTTGTTTAGAACCGTTGGGTTCGGAGCGAGTGGTTCGTTGATGTCCACACTTGTGACCGGAATAGTTGGCACAGCTTCGACGTTGTTGTCAATGCTTGTTGTGGATAGGATCGGTAGAAAGACTCTGTTTTTAATTGGAGGGGTACAGATGTTTGTGTCACAAGTTACCATCGGTGTGATTATTATGGTGGCGGAAGTTCACGATGGGGTGATAGAGGAAAGGTATGGTTACACGATTGTGGTTTTGGTATGTGTTTACGTGGCAGGGTTTGGGTGGTCGTGGGGTCCGTTAGGATGGCTTATACCGAGCGAGATATTTCCGTTGGAGATAAGATCTGCGGCACAGAGTGTGACGGTGGCTGTGAGTTTTGTGTTCACTTTTGCGGTGGCTCAAAGTGTACCATCGATGCTATGTGAGTTTAGAGCTGGAATTTTCTACTTTTATGGAGGGTGGGTGGTGGCGATGACGGTGGCGGTGCAGCTGTTTTTGCCTGAGACTAAGAATATTCCTATTGAGAAGGTGGCTGGACTTTGGGAGAAGCATTGGTTTTGGAGGAGAATGACGAGAAAGCGTGGTATCCAAGAAACTACTGCCTTTGGGTATTGTTAGGGCATCTCCAAGAAGATCAAATTCAAACGCATTTGGGAAGTTGCTTCAGAGAAAATATAGGCCTGAGTTAGTGATGGCTTTAGTGATACCTTTCTTTCAGCAAGTTACTGGAATCAACGTTGTAGCTTTCTACGCACCGGTTTTGTTTAGAACCGTTGGGTTCGGAGCGAGTGGTTCGTTGATGTCCACACTTGTGACCGGAATAGTTGGCACAGCTTCGACGTTGTTGTCAATGCTTGTTGTGGATAGGATCGGTAGAAAGACTCTGTTTTTAATTGGAGGGGTACAGATGTTTGTGTCACAAGTTACCATCGGTGTGATTATTATGGTGGCGGAAGTTCACGATGGGGTGATAGAGGAAAGGTATGGTTACACGATTGTGGTTTTGGTATGTGTTTACGTGGCAGGGTTTGGGTGGTCGTGGGGTCCGTTAGGATGGCTTATACCGAGCGAGATATTTCCGTTGGAGATAAGATCTGCGGCACAGAGTGTGACGGTGGCTGTGAGTTTTGTGTTCACTTTTGCGGTGGCTCAAAGTGTACCATCGATGCTATGTGAGTTTAGAGCTGGAATTTTCTACTTTTATGGAGGGTGGGTGGTGGCGATGACGGTGGCGGTGCAGCTGTTTTTGCCTGAGACTAAGAATATTCCTATTGAGAAGGTGGCTGGACTTTGGGAGAAGCATTGGTTTTGGAGGAGAATGACGAGAAAGCGTGGTATCCAAGAAACTACTGCCTTTGGGTATTGTTAGGGCATCTCCAAGAAGACTGCCTTTGGGTATTGTTAGGGCATCTCCAAGAAGGATAACTTCATATTAATTTGAAGTTCTCAGACTTCAAATTTGAAGTTTCTAAGAGATTTTTTCAATATTCCAACTTCAAAAGAAATTAAAATCATTCAAAGTTTTAGAATATCTATTGTATAACCAATATTAATTTATAAAATATTTCAATATAAAATACATAAAATAAATATAAAATATATAAATTATTCGAAAAATATATTTCCAAAATGTTTCCATATAAATGGTTCGACTAACGGATTTACCGAAATATTGGTATTGTAATATTCACTATTATTTTATTTTATATTCTTTTTGTTTTTATTTTATGAAGTTTTATTTTTAATTTGTTTAATATAATGTTACTTGGCCTCACTTTCGATATTTCTTGAAACTTTTGAACCTAATTGATCGAGTTCGTAGTTTAAGAATTTTGGTTGCACATTTTTATGTTGTAGTTTTACGATAAAAGTTAGATTTTTGGACTATAAGCTTATAATTTTAGGTTTATAGTTATGATGATAACCGCAGTTTGAACAATACTCTCTTCAATATAATGTACGTGTGCTTAATGTGATATTAATGTGATATACTAAAACTAGATGGTCATAATTTAATTTATTGAAAGTTAAAAAGACGCAAATGTGAAGAGATCCATGGTAGCTTGAGCTTCAAAATCCAAGATTGATGGTGAAAGGATGATCGAATGGTGAGGNNNCAACCAAACCCGGCGGATGGAGGTGGGAATGAAGGGGGAAAGTGATGGGAACCACAAAGGAGGTGACGATCCTTTGATACTTCCAACCAAAGCCAAATCTAAGCTCCAAGCTATAAAGAGAGGCTATGGGGTTTCTCTTCCAAAGAGAGGATTTTTAGAAAAAGTTCTTTCATTAATGTTGGTTAGAGCTTTGCGTACAGTCGCAGTGGAGAAGCCGCCGGAAAAGAAGATGGTGAAAGGTATTAGGGTTTACGAGCATGGCGGCCCTGAGGTGCGTAAATTTTCGATTTTCAAGCTCCGGATCGGATTTGGTCACTGAAATCAAATTACGTTGCAATTGTATCGTGTCTCTATATGCTTCTATGATTAGAATTAAAATGAGTTTGAGATTCAATATAAGCTCTAGTAGTATAAGTTGAACTTACTTAAAGTTAATTGCATCCAACAGATTCTAATTCCTTGGTTCTAGTAATACTGAAACACTAGCAGATTGCTTTTTAACAATTGGTAGGTTTCGGATTTGATCTTGAGTCGTCGATATCTGATGGTTATTTACTGAATCGCCGATGTATATGTGAGATCATGTTGGCACTGCTCTGAAAGTATATTATGATATCTTTGATTTACAAATTGGCGATAGTTTCTCCAATTCTGCTTGATCAGTATTTCATTGAGTTTTTTTTCTTTGATTTACAAATTGGCGATAGTTTCTCCAATTCTGCTTGATCAGTATTTCATTGAGTTTTTTTTCTTTAAATGGAAGGTTCTGAAATTTGAAGATGTGGAAGTAGGAGAACCGAAGGAAGGTGAGATTCGTGTAAAGAACAAGGCCATCGGGCTTAACTTCATTGATGTTTACTTCAGGAAAGGTGTTTACAAGCCAGCTTCAGTGCCCTTCACACCAGGTATAGACATTACTAGAACCTACTGAGAGAAAGGAAAGGAAGATTTTTCTTTTCTGAACTAATAAGCCATTTCTGATCATAGGTATGGAGGCTGTTGGAGAGGTGGTAGCTGTTGGGTCAGGATTGACTGGCAGAAAGATCGGTGATCTTGTTGCTTATGCTGGAAATCCGATGGGTGCATATGCGGAGGAGCAAATCCTTCCAGCGGATAAAGTGGTTCCTGTTCCTTCATCTATTGATCCTATAGGTGCAGCATCAATCATGCTCAAGGGTATGACTGCACAGTTTCTCCTTCGCCGTTGCTTCAAGGTTTGTTGCAGCATCAATCATGCTCAAGGGTATGACTGCACAGTTTCTCCTTCGCCGTTGCTTCAAGGTTTGTTTTCATCTTACCTGTTTCTATGAAAACTTATAATTTTGTATGAAGTTAAAAAGACCAAAAACCAGATTGGTGTCTTCTTACCCGTTGAATAAGAGTAGTTAGAAAATATATAGATCTGATATAAAGATCTGTTTACCCTATCACTCAATCCTATTTGTATTTGGAAAGGTCGAACGTGGGCACACAATCCTTGTTCATGCTGCTGCTGGAGGAGTTGGGTCTCTGTTGTGTCAATGGGCAAATGCTCTTGGAGCCAATGTGATCGGAACTGTCTCAACTAATGAAAAAGCGGCTCAAGCCAAAGAAGATGGATGCCACCATGTTATTATCTACAAAAACGAGGATTTTGTTTCCCGGGTCAATGACATTACATCTGGTAAAGGAGTCAATGTTGTTTATGACTCTGTGGGAAAAGACACCTTTAAGGTAATGTCACAAAGAGCCATACTGATTATGCTATATACCGGGGTTTTCGGGTTTCTCATTATGAAATTTCTCTAAATTTGCAGGGATCATTAGCATGTTTAAAGAGCCGGGGATACATGGTGAGCTTTGGACAATCTTCAGGATCTCCAGATCCGATTCCGTTATCTGATCTTGCACCAAAGTCACTGTTTTTAACAAGACCGTCCATGATGCAATACAATGAAACTCGAGACGAGCTCTTGGAATGTGCAGGAGAGGTTTTTGCCAATGTTGCATCCGGCATCTTAAAGGCTCGTGTGAATCACAAGTACCCGCTGTCTCGAGTAGCTGATGCTCACGCGGATCTTGAGAATAGGTTAACCTCTGGCTCCATTGTGCTCTTGCCGTGAAAACATACATAAGGATCTTATTAGTACCATTCAATAAGTGCAATGTAATGGAAAAATATCAAATGTACTCTTTGAACCTGAATGACAGCTGTCAATGGGACGAATAAATTGATGGGGCAAAATCATAAATTTATAGAAGTACGAGGACTACACAAGATCGTTCTCAAAAATTTATAAAGTGGGTCATCAAATTCTCCTTAGGGATTGGGGCTCGCAATCAATTTTTCTTCTATACGATAACTTTCGTCCTCGCTATAAAACCTCTGATTAGGTCGTAATTCATCTCTAGATCAAAATATGGTGCTGTCGCAAAAGCTTCACGAAGCGTTTAAAGGTACAGTTGAGAGGATCACAGGTCCTCGTACAATCTCGGCTTTCAAGGAGAAGGGAGTACTTAGCGTCAGCGAGTTCGTACTTGCCGGAGATAATCTCGTCTCCAAGTGTCCCACCTGGTCCTGGTTAGTTTGAAAGTTTGAATTTTTAATGGATGAAACAGCGATGAATTTTGATTGATAGTTCGTTAATTTCGTGATCTGTGATATGTGACATCCTTGATGAATATGGGTGAATGGGTCTCCGTGGTGCGGAAAAAATTATAGACTTTTATGCAAATTATATAAAATTGTGATGGGATCAATTAAATGGTAGCTTTTCTGGTGGTCGCATGTTTTATGTTTTCCAGAGTAACTATGTATATCGAACTTTGATGTTTTACTGCTTAATCCTCTATGTCTATCACCCATTGGTCTTTCCGCATATGTTTTACTGCTTAATCCTCTATGTCTATCACCCATTGGTCTTTCCGCATTAGTATATGACATCTAGTTCAAGCCAATTCGCGCTATTTATATCTTTGCTTGAATGGGTAAACTTGACCCAATGGCTTTTACTTTTAATTAGGGAATCTGGAGAACCAAGCAAAAGGAAGTCATACCTGCCTTCGGACAAACAGTTTTTGATTACTAGAAATGGTAAATTTGGAACCTTTTAAGGTGATTTCTGTTGCCTTTGCCTTCGGACAAACAGTTTTTGATTACTAGAAATGGTAAATTTGGAACCTTTTAAGGTGATTTCTGTTGTCTTTGTAGTTTCTGAATGTATTCTCTTACGGGTTGGCAGTACCTTGTCTACGGAGAGCTGCATCTGTGGCAGAGGATTATGAAGCTGCTGGAGGTGAAGTGTTGGTTGATGATGAAGATGATGATGGTTGGCTGGCAACACATGGGAAACCGAAAGGTAGATTTTGTATTGAGAAATAAGAGATTAGTGCCTCCAAATTTCACTTTTCTCTGATTCAATGTTTGTCTTAATATTTTGCATAGACAAAGGCAAGGAAGATGAAGATTTTCCATCCATGGACGCCTTGGACATAAATGAGAAAAATGTTATCAAATCAATACCTACGCATTTTGGAGGTGAGGAGGAAGAAGATATTCCAGACATGGAGGAGTTTGATGAGGCTGACAATGTGGTAAATGATCCGGTGAGTTTTTTTTTTTCTCTTTCACTATCCCTTTTCTCTTTGCAATTCGCACTCAGCTTTTTGTTACGGCTCTGTTTTTTTTTTGTCTACCGTAATTTTATACGTTTATTCTTCCTTGAGTCAGGCAACCCTTCAATCAACTTATCTTGTGGCTCATGAACCTGACGACGATAACATTCTCCGAACTCGGACATATGATCTCAGCATAACGTAAGCATCCTACGTTTGTTTTCTATTCAAAGAATTTCTACTGCATTTCGACTTTTAGATACATTTCTCATACTTTTGACACATTAGAGGCACTTACAATTCTTTACTTTGGTTCAGGTATGATAAGTATTACCAAACTCCTCGTGTTTGGCTGACCGGTTATGATGAGGTTTGCATCACGTCATATTTGTTTTTTTTTTTTATGCTCAAGTCCTTGGATTGTAGTTATTTGTTTATGTTTCCTGTTACCTGCTTAAAAGCTATGATGTCTTCTGTAGTCAAGGATGCTGTTGCAACCTGAACTAGTAATGGAGGATGTGAGCCAAGATCATGCTCGTAAAACGGTAAAAAGAAGATCCAACTGATTCAAATGACTTTTTGTATTCCTATTGAAGTCCTCTGAATCTGACCAATATAGGATATTTTTTTGTGATCCTCTATTTAGGTCACAATTGAGGACCATCCACACTTGCCTGGGAAACATGCTTCAGTCCATCCATGTCGGCATGGAGCTGTTATGAAGAAAATCATTGATGTGTTAATGTCTCGTGGAGTAGAACCTGAAGTTGACAAGTATGTGTTTTTGTTACAAATAACTCTTTATAGTGTGGACTTGCTGGTTGGTAACACCATTTCTGTTTTTGCCAGGTACCTCTTCCTGTTCTTGAAGTTCATGGCATCAGTTATTCCAACAATCGAATATGATTACACAATGGACTTTGATCTCGGTAGCTCAAGCACCTAATACCAGGTGACAGTCCCCCTTCTCACTGTCCAGTTACTTGGTGAATCTCCTACACAAGCTTTTATCTTAAACTTGGACACACTTTTGCTTTTGGTGTGTTACTAGATTTAAACAAACATGTGCTCGTGAATCCAAGAAGCAATCACTAGTTTCATGAATGGCTTGATGGCTCTGTACTGTACATAAAAACAGACTCCTCTCTTTCATTTATCTTCATAAGAAACTATAAGATGTTGTGGATTAATGTTTCAAATGATTTCCTATGTTTAAAAACAAAAACAAAAAAAAAACTATAAGATGTTGTGGATTAATGTTTCAAATGATTTCCTATGTTTAAAAACAAAAACAAAAAAAAATTGGGGAAAAATAGAAAAGGAAAAGACAAGAATTTGAAATAAAAATAAAAATAATAATGATTAGGATATTTGATTTAGGATCCCATGGAAAAAAAAAATACTCATTTGTTTATAAAAAAGTGAAACATCTATTTTCCATGAACAAAATGATTACACGTTTTGGTATGATGATTTTTGCTGGGATATTTCATTGGTTCTACCATCTAATCTACTATGATGATTTTTGCTGGGATATTTCATTGGTTCTACCATCTAATCTACATAACAGCTTTGAATTGTTAATGATAATCGCGTTATAATCACTTTAAAAATGCGATCATAACTTCAAGTTAAAGCATCCATGGCAAACACATAAGACAAAATAAAGAATGGGCCATCTTAAGTAAATATGCTTAAATTATGTATTTTTTTTTATAAACTAATTTAAGTGTTTTTTAATTACACCAATTACAGAAAATATTCTAAAAAACCTTTTTTCTTGCGATGGGAAAGATATTTAGTTAGGGGGCGATGAGATCAGACTACTTAAAGCATAGACAAAACTGACATTTAATTTGGCTTTATCTGAACCATATAGAAATTAGTGTCAAATCAATTTTTGATTTATTTATTGTGATCTGATGATGAGGTTGACAAAATTTTTGTTCACAAACATCGGAAAATATATTTATTCCTTTTAGCAAAATGTTTATATCAAGAGAAAAAAATATAGAGATTTACGACTAGAAAGCTACGAAAATAATATGGAAAAATTGTCAAAAAAATTACCAACTTATGTAAAAATGTAATTTAGGTAACGAACTTTGTCACCAATTTTTTTAATCATGTATTGTTGTATATGTTCTATTTAAATCGCAAATTTTTAAATTTTTTACCAATTAAGGCACGACGTTAACTTGTCAAACGAAAAAAAAAACGGCGTTAAAAAAGTGTTAACTTGTCAAACGAAAAAAAAAACGGCGTTAAAAAAGTCCCGTTATCTAGTGACGTAGCACTGATGTGGTGATAATTTGGAAGAAAAGTTTCTAATTATTTTTTTAAATCACGTACTATTATGGATATCTTTTTTTAATCACGAACTTTCAAATTTTGTGTCAACTTAGGCACGAAATTAATAATAATCATATTACTTGTATAAATTTATATTTTAATTATGAAGATAAGAATATTTAGACAATGTTTAATAAATTTATAATTTATAATAGACCCGGTATTAATATATCAAATTAAAATATTTTTTTAAAGTATTATAGGTTTGATATTTTACAATATTACATATACGATATTATAGACCCAAAATTTTACATTTTACTTACTTTTTATTTTTCATTTCTTTCA
>CM071721.1:22793992-22804146 GCA_036630335.1 Physaria fendleri | reverse complement strand
GTGTACCAGATTTCCTTGTGGATCGATCCTGCTCTATACTACAAGTGACTATACCGTGCACTTGCGGCTCTGAACGGGTTTAAACTCTCAAGAGTCCGTCTCTCGGGTGAAACCTGACTAACCGGTGTTAAACCGACGACATCAATATACTCCTTGACTTGTCCGTCAATCCCCATGATCTTTAGGGTGCGTCTATATGCAATGCGGGTTGGCTCGATGTTAAGGCGCATGAATCCATTGTAGCAAATGCTACATCAGTCTGACCAGAATCACTAACGGCTCGATGCCTATAATCCTCCAACTACTCTAGCTGAGCAAAAGTAATCTTCCGGGAATCCAAAACATCCTCGAATGGAGTAAAGTCTGGTCGGGGCCACGACCAAGATGCCATAATATCTGTTTAAACAAATAAACTTTAGTATGAGGCATAAAACAAATAAACTTTAGTATGAGGCATATATTATTTTGGTATTCTATTTTAAACAAACTAATATTCAAAACCAAGTTATGGCAAGAATAAAAATTTAACAGAGTTTTTAGACTTTTAAACGAGAACTTATTTTATCAAGTTAAAATCCTAAAACATTATTCTATTTTATTGAAATTTCCATCAACCTACCATCATAAAAATCGGATTTTCCTCTAAGAATAAAGATTTGAGTTTTTCGAGATTAAGGCCATACCATTTATTTTTAGAGAAAAGAACTAGAGAAACGGATAGAGGACAAAAAAAAAAGTGGAATAGAACTTTGAATTGTTATATTTGGTTGAAAAATGAAAGATTTGCAATGGATTTTTTTTCGAGAGTCTTCGCGGTGGTTCTGATTTTCACATCCTAGCTTGTTTGGATAGGTTGTTTCTCAAAATTGTCTATGTATATTAAGAATAACTGAAAAATGAAAATTAGTTTATAAAATTCTAATTATGGATTGCCCCCCCCATTAATCGATTAATTTAACATCGTTAGCTAGACGCTTTGATTTCTCAGATGGAATCGGTTCTGGATTGTGATTCAAAGTGACGTTTTAGTCCTTATTAGACGCTTTGATTTCTCAGATGGAATCGGTTCTGGATTGTGATTCAAAGTGACGTTTTAGTCCTTATCAGCATGGGTGTCTCTTGTCCCGGTGTGCTCCTTTGGTTGATTTGCAAAGCACACAATCATTCCGAATTGTAGCGTCATTCCCTTGGTATAATACTCGTCGATGAAAGATGCTTTAATCGTCTCCCAATGTGTTTGGGTGTTGGATGAAAGTCCAGGGTACCATCTTTTTGCATTCCCGATTAAGAAGAAGAAGAAAAACCTAGCTTTGAAGTGATCTAGTGGGGCTCCGAATGGTTTGACGGCATTATAAAGATCCTAAAAGTTACCCAGATGATGTCTAATGGGTCTTCAGCGAAGAGTCCATGGTACAAGTCATTCCCGACTAAGGCAAGATTCTCCGGGGAGATTTCATACTCCTAAGGAAGAAGTGGAGGTTGATTGCTTCGTTCTTGCTAGTTCCGTAGTTTTTGAATTTTATGAAAATATCTCGTTGTTGAAACAGAATTATCCGAAACATGTCGTTATATCTTTATTGCTCCATGTCATGATCAGCTGATCCTGACTTGTCTCCATTTTTTTTATATTTTCTGCAAATAAAAAACAAATGGGGTAATTGCAGGGGTTAAAACTTAAATTCCTAAATGAAATATATACGAGGCTTAAAACATAAAATCCTAATCCTAAACTAATCTAAACCTAAATTTTCCTAGGGTGTAGCGCAAGATTTCCCTAGCAACGGTGCCAAAAACTTGACATGCGCTAAAAGGTTGCAATAATAACGCGACACTAGGTTTCACCCGAGAGACAAAGATGCGCTAAAAGGTTGCAATAATAACGCGACACTAGGTTTCACCCGAGAGACAAAGCTCTCGAGAGATTAAACCCTTTCTTAATCGTAAGTGCATAGGATAGTCACTTTTAATACAGATCGGGGTTGATCCAGGAGGAAATCTGGTACACTTATTGTGATACCCCATATCACGAGGAAGAATTCAAAGTGGCGGAAGTGGAAGTAAGCAAGAGAAAAGACTGGAAAAGTCCATGAGGAAAAAAGATAAGTTCTGAAGCTACAGAAGAATTGAGCGTCCCGAGATTAAGTTGCCAGTACAGAATGGTCCCAAAGTCAGTTAAGCATGTCATGTGGTTCTCGAGAGTTGAGTATTTAGGGGAAATCAGTGCCCAAGATTTTAGATAATTTTTAGAGGTCGAGTCGAGAGTTGAGTATTTAGGGGAAATCAGTGCCCAAGATTTTAGATAATTTTTAGAGGTTCGAGGAACGATTCTGCGCTAGTTTACAGAGTCAGAACGCGCGTTATGGGCCTGAACAGAGAAATTATGCTCTCGTGGGAAAACGCCTATAAATACCGAACCTCACTCTCCCTCTTCCCATAATTTCTTTTGTAGTCTCTCATTACACTGTCACACTCTCTCTTCTCTGTTTTGGTCGACAGCGGTGGCGAAAAGGTTTTACGGCGGTGGAGGACGGAGGAGCGGCGGCGGCGACGCTGGTTTTCGTCGACCGGAGGAGCGGCGGCGGCGACGCTGGTTTTCGTCGACTTCACGGTAGTAATTTCAACAGACCATACCATTGCAAATCTCTTTCCGATGGTGCCATGCAAACGTGTTGATTGAGCTAGAAAGGACGAGAAAGAGAGCCGAGAGGAGAAGGAAAGGAGGGTGAGTGGCGGGTGAGAAAGAAGGAAAGAGAAGGTGATCGGAGGAGGAGAAGTGTTCGCGGGGTAAGGAAGAAGAGAGGAGAAGAGAGAAAGAGAAAAGAGACAGAGAGAGAGCTCGCGGGTATAATCCACGGAGAGAAAGAGAGAGAGAGAGAGAACGAAAGGTGTCGCGGCGGATAAGAGGAAGAAAGAAGAAAGAGGCGGAGCCTGAGATAAAGGAGGAGAAAAAGGAGAGGAAAAGAGGAAGACCCACGGTGGAGGAGGTTTTTCGTCAACCGGAGACGGCGGATTCCGGCGAGAGGCACTGCGATGAGGAGTTTTTCCGGCGAGAGGAAGCGAGTTAAGGGTGGTTGAAAGGACAGCTGCAAGTTTAGAATCCGGTTCAGAGGCTCAGAATTAAGGAAACCCTAGTAAGAGTGAGTGAACTAGGAGCAAGCCTAGCGGTTCTGAGCCCGGGGTTTTGGGTTTCATGGTTTAATTAACTGTAATTGCTTGTTGTGCATAGTAGCACAGCGTAGTATAACTGTATTGTTGTGTGTTGCATTCTACTTAGAACTGCATGAGTAGTTGCATATAGCTTCTTTAGTAAGCTGGGGTGTTAGAGTTCTGCACTAGTTGCATTATAGACAGTAGTTTTTAGTTGCTTGGGTGTGGTTGTTTTGTGATTTCATCTTAGAGATTCTGTGGTACTCGTGTTAGAGACCAGCGGCGATATATGGCTGATTACCAAGGACCGAACGGGTCAAGGTAGGTCGAGTTGTTGTGTTAACGGTTACTTCTATGATGACACAATCGGTGAAGATGGATGGTCGGATTCCGAAGGGGATTCGACAAAATGCAATTTCTAATATATAGGCTTAAGCCTCTTTTTATATCCGTTTTAGAGTCTAGCTAAATGTTAGAAGCCATGACTTGTGTAATTTGGGGTTTTTTTTTTTTTTTTTTTTTTTTTTTTTTTTTTTTTTTTTTTTNTAGTCGAATAATTGAATGATTTGGCCATTTGGATATCATTCACAGTATATTAATTCAAATTTTGTATTTTTAAAACGAAAAATAAATATTTAAAATGAGTCACGTTTCAAAAATAATAAAAACACATAAATGGGCATCACTTCCATCAATCCTTTTCCTACTCTCTTTATCTCATCCTCTTTGTTTACTTTTGAAGAATGTTCAAATCTTTCATCATTCTCTCGTAGAAACTTTTATAATTATATTTCCTTTACTTTCCACTTTATTTTGTTTCTGTTCTAGTATACTTCCAAAGTTTAACAGTTTTCTCAAAAGAAATTCAAAATGCTCCATAAACAAACAAAAATCTTGAACACGGTTACTCGGTTATGAATTTTGAGTACCGACGAAGGTTAACATTTCCCAAAATCTATAAGACATATGGTATCTCTGTGTCACTCTCTGATTATGCAAACAATGACTATGTTAATGGCTTTGAATGATTAATAATAAAAATGATGTTTAACCAAAAAAAATGCAAACAATGACTATGTTAATGGCTTTGAATGATTAATAATAAAAATGATGTTTAACCAAAAAAACGGTGTTCAGTTGGGGGTGAAACCGTCATTTGGCAAAAGGCAAAACATTAGCAAACTGTTGTTGCGAAAAAGACACGCGTGGCCCTAAAACACTAACAAAGGAGAAATGCAACGACGCATGCTTCTATACATTATTGCATTCTATTATGTTCTTTTAAGCATCCTATAAACTATGCTTCTATACATTATTGCATTCTATTATGTTCTTTTAAGCATCCTATAAACTTTAGGATCCGTTGTAACGTATATAATGCTAATTGTGATGTTATCATTGCTGTGATGTTATCATTGCTTCTGCTACATCAATTACACAACTAGAAAAAATTGCAATTAATAAAAGTTAATTTTGGCCTTTGAATTACGTAAAAAGTTTGCAATGTGAAACTATATATGAAGCAACAAAGAATGAAGAATACATGCAATACTTTTTTCACGAAATTTACATACTGTGATTTTAAATAGAGACTTTTACACCCTATGATCTTTTCCCTTTCCTATATTACACTCAATGGCGATGTAATTTTTTCTTTTAAATATAGAATAGCATTATGCTAATGTACGTATAAGAAGGCTTTAAGAACATAGTTTTTTTTTTTGATGAAATGTAAATTTATATATCTAATAAAAGTTGCCAAAGGCATTACACAAGAACCCCAAAAAAATTATAAAAAAGAGTTCTGTGGAAAGCTTTGAATATCTCGAGTCATGACCATTAGCCAAGATAACATCCCTTAGGCTTCTGTCAATTCGCTTGAACAGCGACTGCGGGGAGTTTGACACATTGTTGTGAATTCTGTCGTTTCTTTCACGCCAGATATGGTATAACATTGAATGGACTGCAAGCTTTTTGAGCAAATTTGATAATCCAGGTTGTTTTGCTACCAGCCAACTCATAAGAGCAAACCAATCCTGGAAATCACAAGAGCGGTGACCTAACCGAGACAATAGCATGTTAGCCAACTCATAAGAGCAAACCAATCCTGGAAATCACAAGAGCGGTGACCTAACCGAGACAATAGCATGTTCCAAATTGTTTCAGAGAACTGACAGTGAAGCAAGATATGATCCCTCGTTTCCAAGTTACCAGTACATAGAGGACATAGCTGCGGTATTGCATTGTTCCAAGAATTAAGTCGATCCTTTGTAGGGAGTCTGTTGAGATTAGCAATCCACATAAAGAAAGCATATTTAGGTATATAGGAAGAGTACCAAATAGCTTTAACCCATGGAACCTTCTCTTGTTTGTCTCTGCAACATTCCCATGTATATCTGGTAGAGTACTTCGTTGGATTGACGAAATCCTCATTCCAGAACCAGTGATCTTCTCCGGAATTTTGCCCCGGTAGCGGAACACTCTGCAGTTTCTGCAGGAACTCCTTTATCTCTGGTGCTCTCGCTCGACTCGGTTCACGGGACCACAACCTTTCAGCTTGTTTTACAGTCCTCTGTAAATTGATTCCCAATCGCTGGGGACCCGTCGTTCCAAGTATTGAAAACGGAGTCTTCCCATATAACCAATTGTCCGACCAGAACGAGCAATGTTCACCATCCCGAACATTACATTTCAAAAAGTTTGCAGCTAGTCCTCTCAAATTCAGAATGCTACACCAGACCCAACTATCATGTGGTTTTGCTTTTAGAAGCCAAAAGTTCTTACCCTTTATCTTATTGGCATGTGTCCAAGCCACCCATAAAGAGTCCTTTGCATTGAATAACCTCCAAACAAGCTTTAGTCTAAGAATGGTATTCCACTTATGAAGATCCCTCAAACCAAGTCCTCCTTCTTCCTTGGGGAAACAGATGTTTTTCCAACTAACTTTCACCATAGCCTTCTTCTCTATGTCCCCTCCCCATAAGAAACGTGAACATATTTGAGTAAGCCTTGAGATACAACCCTTAGGTAGTATAAAAACTGCGAACCAGAAGTTGAGGGTACTCATAATAACCGATTTAATGAGCTGAAGTCTGCCTGCAAAGGAGAGTGTTTTTGATCTCCAAAGTTTGAGCTTATCTTCTACAGAAGAAAATAGAGGAGCGTACTCAGACCTTTTAAGCTTTCTGTTTAGTAATGGTAGGCCGAGATACCTAACCGGAAGAGAAGAGGCCTTAAACATTGCCTCCATGGCTAACTGTTCCTCCACCTCAAAATGACCCTGAAAGAATCACTGAGATTTTTGAGGGTTCATCTGCAATCCTGAAAGCTGCCCAAAATCTTGAACAACCCCAACTATTTCCTGAAGGGAGCTTAAACTGCCATCAAAAAATATCATTAGATCATCTAAATCTTGAACAACCCCAACTATTTCCTGAAGGGAGCTTAAACTGCCATCAAAAAATATCATTAGATCATCTGCAAAGGCCAGGTGGCTTATAGAGGCCTCTCGCCCATGTCTATGGTATCCAATTTTTCCTTCCTCATATTTTCTCCTCAGCATCTCGCTGAAGCATTGAAGTACCAAGACAAACAGACTTGGGGATAAAGCGTCTCCTTGCCTGAGACCTCTTTCACCTTTGAAAAAACCACATGACTCCCCATTTATTTTGATAGAGTAGCTTGTTGTAGAGATGCACTCAGTGATCCAGGTCTTATAAGCTAAGGGAAAATTCATCGCTTCCAAAGCAGAACTTACGAAGTCCCATTTTACCGTATCGAAGGCTTTCCTCAAGTCTAATTTTAGAATTGCTGATCGTTCAGTGGCACTCCAACCAATTTCACTCATCATTTCGGTAGCTAGTAAGACATTTTCACTGAGTAGTCTTCCTTGAATGAAAGCCGTTTGTGCGTTAGAGACTATAGAAGGTAGAATGTCCTTGAGCCTTCTTGCAAGAAGCCGTGATATCACTTTGTAAACTACATTACAAAGTGATATGGGTCTGAATTTCTCCACTGCGTCTGAACCTTCATTTTTTGGTATCAGAGTTATAAGTGTGGCATTCCATTGTTTTAGCAATCTTCTGGATTCAAAGAACTCCCTAATTGCAGCATATATATCCACACCCAATATGCCCCATGATGCCTTAAAGAACTCCGATGAATAACCGTCGGGGCCTGCAGACTTATTTTTAGGCATTTTCCAAATTTCTTTCATCACATCTTCATAACTAATCCCTCTAACCAAATCAGCTGCTTGATAGTCATTGCATTTAAAAATGTACGTACCCTTTATGAGAAGGCGTTGCTCAAGGGAAAGAGGGATTGTTGGCTTGCCCAAAAGGCCCTGGTAATAACAAAAGATCTCTTCCTTTATGTCCTCGAACCTTGTTAGCCGGTGGCCTTCAGAGGAGAGGAGATAGTGGATTTGATTCTGAGCTTTCCTTTGAGCGATGGCTCTGTGGAATACGGCAGTGTTCCTATCTCCCTCTCGGACCCATGTCAATTTTGCCTTCTGTCTTAGAAACAATTCCTCTGCCTTAGACAATTCTGCCCATCTGAGATGCAATAGTTTCTCTGCTTGGAAATTTTGTGCCGTCGGATTTATGAGTAGGTTTGACTGGCATTGTAGAAGCTCTAATTCCGTCGGATTTATGAGTAGGTTTGACTGGCATTGTAGAAGCTCTAATTCCACTTCTTTGACCTTCTGCTCAATGTTGGCAAAATGTTGTCTATTTAGTCTCCTAAGCGGCCCCTTCAATTTTTTGAGTTTTCTTGAGACAACAAACATTTTGGTTCCAGCTTCACAATTTTCTTCCCAAGAGTGGCGTACTGTTTCTTCAAACCCTTCATGAGAAATCAGCATATTTGAGAAGATAAAGGATATATTTCTCCTTCGAGACTCCACACCTAGAGAGACTAACATCGGAAAATGATCAGAGAAAAGAGGTGGGTCAAATATTCCAAATGAAATAGGGAACCGTGATTTCCAGCATTGATTGACCAAGATCCTATCAAGTTTCTTAGCGATTGGGTTGAGTTCCTGATTATTCCACCAAGTGAAGAGACTGCCCCTAAAAGTAAGGTCCTCTAATTCCGCCTTATCTAGACAGTCACTAAATTGATCCTGCCCTGTCCTACTCCCAGAAGTTACATTTGATGAATCAGAGCAATGCAAAGTCTGGTTGAAATCTCCTAATACCACCCAAGGTGTATCAGCTACAATTGGCGAGGTGGATAGATTAACCAAATCTTCCCATAATGGTTGCCTATCCACGGCCTTGTTATACGCATACACAAACGAGACCAGAATCCTTGTGTTATTTTCACCCCACATCACTTCACAGGTTATCATCTGTTGACTCTTAGAAATGACTTTAAGAGATACCTCCGCTTTCTTCAAAATCCATAATCTTCCTAATTCTGCAAGTTCATAATTGCTAATAACTTCCCAGTTCTTTAGACTGGCAGTAGCCAACTTCAAAAAATTTGCCTCCCTCACGCGTGTTTCTATTATACAACCAAAAGTAGCCTCCGAGTATCTAAGCCATCTTCTAAATATACGACGCTTATCGGAGTCGTTGAATCCACGCACATTCCAACAAAAAGTGAGGGGCTTAATCATTAAACTTACTCATTAGTGGGGCCTTTGCCCCTATCCTTCCCAGCCACTGAGGCCTTATGTCCCTTACGGCGAACTCGCGTATAGTCCATGTAACCTCTACGCTTTCTCCTATTTGGATGGTGGAATTCTCCTTCTTCGGCACTTGAAATATAGCTTGAGGAGCTGAGATAATAGCTGTTACAATCAGAATCCGAGGAGGGGATGGGTGTCTCACTAACACCTTCTTTTTCTTTACCCTTTCTTGTGCTCACTAATTTGTCTCTAGCAGCCTTTAGCTTCTTCTTCTCGACCCAAATCTGCTCGACATCCCTGAAGACAATACCAGAAGGGTTCTTATTCAGAGTTCTCTCTGCTTCCTTTCCCTCAAGGTTCTGCGCTGAAGAAGAATGGTGATGGTTTACATTCGCGTTTGCATTCTGATCATTCTCCCCTTTGGAACCATTCTGCTTGAAGGTTGGCACCTTTTCCTGAGGATCTTTTTTCTTCCTATGAACCTTTTCATTTTGTTTCTTGGTTAACTTCCTTTTAGGACAGGTTTCCTTGGTATGGACTGTGGATTTACAGTCATGACAAAGGATGGGAGCAGTGGGGCAGCGGTTTACATTATGACCTGTTTCCTTACAAACTGCACAAACCGGTGGGAGCCAAGGACAAGAGACATGGACTCTCACACTATGACCTGATTCAAACATGACATTTACTGCTTCCGGCAGTGGCTTTTGAAGGTCAACGACAGTAAGCACCTTTGCTACCTCGAGATTTGTCAAGTTTAACGTAGATGGATGACAGAATTTAGGATCACCTACAAGTCCCGCAACATGCTCCAGCGATTCTTTATTGAAGAACTGAGGTGGAACCCCGCGTAATTCGAGCCAGACCGGAGCAGTCTTGAGGATTGGTAGAATGGGAGTGAGTCCCGGTTCCCACTTAGCCACAAACATGGATTGGCCCTGTATATGCCACATGCCTTGGGCTAGAACTCTGTCCCTTGTAGCAGCATTAGGAATTTTGATAAGGAAGGACTTGTCTGATAACTTTGATATAGGAAGCCTCTTGCGTCACCTGGTCAGTTAATTTCTCCAAAGATTTCTCCTTCGAAGCTGTGGAGATCTGATTTACTGTAGCCGAAACCCTAGAATCAGCTGAAGAGGTAGATGAATAAGACATCGATTTTGAAGCTCGAGCTGAAGCAAGGGGTGGTTTCTTCTTTTTGGCCTTCCCCATGGCCGAGATCGATTGAGGTGAACGAAACTTTTAAATCGCCTTTGAGATCGCAGGTTTTAGAGAGAGAAAGTAACTTTTTCGATTTTCTACAAATTAAGAACATAGTTTAGTTGTTGAGAAATAATAGAAATCTGTTATGGAACTTTAGAGATCATCGAAT
>CM071721.1:22748740-22764204 GCA_036630335.1 Physaria fendleri | reverse complement strand
TTCTTCAAATCTTGCATCTCAAGTTCCTTTGTCGTCAAAACCTTCTCTGCCTGACTGCGGCGCTTCTGCATAAGCAAAACAAAGAAACATATGCAAAGCAGTCATGAATACAAGCGAGCTAAAGCTTCGTAAAAAGACTGGGAACTCTAGTTTCCACATGCTATTGGATTAAACCAATGAGACATTACCTTCAGTGTGCTTATTCTAAACTCAAGTTCCTCGAGATTCTCCTCTGCCTTCCTCTTACGACTCATGCATTGATTAATCTCGTTTTGTTCCTTTGAGGCCTCTATTTCAAGATCCTTAATCTGGTCATCAAAAGAAGCACAAAGTCGAGAAGATCTACGGGCAACAGGAGGAAGAGTAGTCTGAACTGGCCCACGGGAAAACCTGGGGTAAGAGTAGATAATTTATTATTATGGTTGAGAACACTGATCGAGGAATATTGTACTATATTCCCTAGATGGTTTCAACTCTATCCCATTCAGCTAAAAAGTACTCACACATTTTACACTTGGTAGATGCAAAACTGTCAAAATCTCATTTTCCGGTATCTTCATAATAATTCGAAGGGATTTTGAAAATGATAAATGCACTTCTTAAGTTTATCTCATGGTGGAAAACTGATGTTGGAGAAATCCAAAGCCAGGGCAGAGAAAGATGGGTGTGAGTCATAAATCAAAATTCTATTTCAAAATAAAAAACCATCTCCGGCCATGAACAAGGTATGTTTTTGTTTGGAAGTGAAGGTATATTGGGACTGTCCATTCCAAATCTAACAAGTTACTTACATTCTGTATCCATCTAAAGTGTAAACATCCTTCAGGTTTGAGAGCCTTCTCCCAAAAGCAACTGCCTTTCCCACCTCATAATTCTCTGCAAGCACTTGCCTCTCAACACCACTCTGCAATATCCAGAAAACAAGACTAAAATGTGAATACCTTCATATAACGCTGTAACAATTTTTAAAAAATTAGTAAATGGATGGAAAATTTGAAAGTACGAACCACATCCACCAAGACATTAAGGACGGTTGGGTTATCAGACTGTATGACAGAGAAAATAGTTGGGTGTTCTGTCTGAGGAATCATGTGCCTTGGTATATTTAACCTGCATAACATAATAGGTTGCAATATAAAGCTACCTATTCATCAATGCAAAGGGTTAAAGGAATTAAAAATGCTTAATTAGACTTTGAACCTTGGTCTCGAAAAGTCATAGATGATAATCTTAAGGTTTCTATAATTGGCTTCATTCGCACAGCTTCTTAGGGTGAGCAAATCTTTATGATCGGTCACAATGAAAGCATTTAATAGGTTTCCAAGAGCTTGTTCAACGGTAGAAGCCCATTTATTGCCATTGACCAAAGTCTGTAGTACATCACACCATTAGAAAAGATTTTCTAACCCACAAAATATTCACAATAAAAGTTATTCCAACAATTGAACGTGCCAGTTTCTTACTCTGTAGCACGACCAGTATAGGACAGAATGTGAACAAATTTGTTTAGTGAAACGAATAGAAACTCACCACATGGACCAGTATAGGACAGAATGTGAACAAATTTGTTTAGTGAAACGAATAGAAACTCACCACATGGGAGCTTTTGTATCTTAAATATTACCAAAAGAGGCCTGGCAATATCCAGTTGAAAGTATTATGATAAAATAACATAGGATGTACCTTGTTTGTTTGATGTTTCTTCAGATCATTAATGTTAGACATCACGGTTCTTTGCCTCTTTTGATGGTTTTTAATCTAAAAGCCAAAAAGGACAAAGAAATGAACAAGGTGTTAATTACAGTTACAAACAACTGGCATGGAACTGGTTAAATTCTTAAGACTGCAGATGCATGTGCAGGTAATAAATATAAGCATAGTTCTACCATATCCTCGAAGTGTTCCATCTCTTTCCTCCCATCTAATGCTTTTTCTAGTAAGATGTTCTCTTCCTCGTTCAACCTAAAGTATCAAGTATTAGAAAAAAGTTGAAAACTAGAGAGAAGACTACAGAAGAAACTAAGCAGACAAAAAAAGACATAGAAAACTAAGAATCATAACCTTGAAAGCAGTGTTTCAACTTTCTCAACCTCCTGCTCCAAATATTTTAGTTTCTCCTCAATTTCAGATTGTTCAGCCTAGAATAACTATCAACCTATGAGAAATATGCACAGATATATCTGTACGTATAAATAGAGCCTCGCAATATTTTGATTGTTAGGCCAAGACACTGAGAAAAAAGAAACATGAAATAGTTTTTTAAGATAATACAAGCAACCAAAATTGGACCTGTGTGTTTTTCATTGTCTGTTCATTGATATCTCCAACCTGCCGTTCAAGCCTTCTAACACGATCCTTGATCTTTTGAACATTTTTTTCATTGTCTGTTCATTGATATCTCCAACCTGCCGTTCAAGCCTTCTAACACGATCCTTGATCTTTTGAACATTATTGCACTTATGATGGAATTCTTCTTGCAGAGCTATCTTTTCTCGTATAGCCTAAAATAAGAACACACAATATTTATCAATAAAACGCACACAAGATGTTGACAATACTCATACCAAATGCAACTTTTCCAAACTCATCTAAACTAGTAATTATGATACATATTAGAAGCGCATTTGATAAATCCAATATTTTCATATGCCTTCACTTTTTACCAAAAATGAACATGAAAACATGTTGTTTATAAAGAGAAATGAAATATCAATTCTTTTAGGAAATATTCCATTGAGTAGGTCCTTCTTGAGACTAAGTTTACAAACCGTCTTGGCCGACTGGTGAGAATTCTCTATCTCTCTCTTTGTTGCATTTGATTCATCCATCAGACATGCAACCTGAGCTTTCTTCTTGTTCAACCGATCCCTTAATGATTCCACTTTACCCTACAAATATGGTCAATTATAATAGAACAGTCTGAGTAAAAATTATGAATTAGGCAAATTATTCACCCATCCTAATATCACTGCAATAAGTCAGGTTTTACGGTCTAATTGAATATTTCAATGGCAAAACGTCAGATAAAAAATTTATGGAGCCAAAATATTCCATGTTAACTTGGTGCGGAAATGCCTAAAGACTTTACATAATCAGACTCTTCTATACAGTTAATATGCTTCATTGTTATCTTATGATGGCCGGGTAGGGTATCAGAGAAAAGTTAAAACTTGTAATGCATCCCAACATCGCTAAGTTTCTATCTTTTGTAGCCATCCAACTTTCAGATTATCGAAAGAATGTATTACTTACCAGTTCCCAATCTATTTTAGCTTGGCAAGTAGGTATACGTTTTTTAAGCTTCTCAATCTTCTCAGTCTGTTCCTTGAGCTGCCTATCCACATCATATACCCATGACCAAGCCAGTTTTTTCTTCAACTGCTGCAATTTTTGAGCCAATTCTTCAACTTGTTCCATACTCTTTATCTTTCCACGCAACTCACTGATCTCCTTTTCTATTGGCTTAATTGTGTTCTCCAATTCATCAACTATAGCAGTTGCATTTTTCAAGTGTTCGTAAATACTTTGGAGAAGATCATTGACTTGCTGAAGAAGGGTTGCCTTAAAAAAGAACTATAGAGCAAAATTTATCAGCCAAAATAACAACAAGGTTGAGTTTGATATATGACAATTCACATGACATACCTTGAATTTATCTTTATCATTTCCTGAATGTAAGAACTCCCTGCTTTTGTCTTGAGTCATTATTACGCATGGGTTTTCAACATCAATCTACCCATGTAAAATATAATAAGACCACAGTGAATATGCCAAGTATTTCTGATATCGCAATTCTTTTTGAAATTTGAATGAGCAACCAAAACTCACATTAAAATGTTCAACAATTTCCCTTAGCTCTTCCTTTCTGTTACTTATTTTTTTACCTGCAGAATACATATTGCCGAAAATAAGTAAACAGGACAATTGATACTTTTATATGCACAAGAGAAGAGAATAAGAATGGAGACAGTCATTACAGCAAGTAGCAGGTGGGATGGGGGACAAAATATAAGTCAAACCATAAACTTATAGTGAGAGTTACAGTGAATTAACCTAGATAATCTTTAAGAAAAAATATAAGTCAAACCATAAACTTATAGTGAGAGTTACAGTGAATTAACCTAGATAATCTTTAAGAATGGTAGAACTAGTGGACTCAGTAATCCTGCGTTCGATAACTATGATGTCGCCATATGTTTCAGGCTTAAAAGCATCCTCTCCCTGGTTTTTCATTTCTACATGGACAACCGCATAGCTGCAATGAAATCCAAACGAGATTGGGAATTTTCAGTCACTCTTACCATTAGTTATTGCCTAATCATGGACAAGAGACATTCTAAACATGTACTTCTGAACTCTTTCAAACCAGTAAATCTGATATTTTAGATAAAAACATGTACAAACCTGCACCCAGTTTTTATGAAATCCTTCAAAGTGGAAGCACGCTGAGTACCTTTAGCTCTACATCCAAATGCAACACACAGAGCAGTCAATATTGCACTCTTACCACCTGAAAAAACAATAGATTAGCTTTCAAACTTTCCGAAATTTTATCATAGAGACGGTGACACAGACTATTCAACGCCAAAGCAAAATCAGATAATCGTTTCGCATTCCATGAAGCTGACATCTATCTAAAAGTCCGGATTAAAATTCTTAATAATGATTTTGCGCCCCACCTAGATAAACTAATTTCAAATCAAAAGATATGTAATCTAGTTCCCAACCTGAGTTGTTAAACACAATGATTCAAACTGAAAAGACCAGATTCCAAAATTCGGCGAAACCTAATTCCCAATAAGGTACGCGTGAGAAAATTCAACCCCATAGGAAGCTAAACATCACTTTTTTGGGGTAAACGAAAAGACTTACTTCCGTTCTGACCGGTGATGAAATTAATCCACTCGCCAAACTCAATCTGGAGATTACTATGACACATAAAATTCTCAAGTTTGATCCTAAGGATCGATCCTGACCCAGAACGCTTATTGATGAAGGAATCACTTGGTCTAGACTCAGATTTCGCCATGGCTATCGCCTTTCTAGGGTTTCTAACTCGGCTAAAACAAAATTAGAAAAAGAAGGGAAGTTCTATAGTGTACTTAGAGCGGGAAAGAGAAATGGCTATTCTACGTCGCGTCTGTGACAACTATACTGACCGTTCGATTCGATCTTCTCCAGATCATGTGACTAAAAATATATGGGCCTTAGAATTACACGTAAATGGGCCCTTAATCACATTCTTTTCAAGTCCAATACAATTGGGCACTAGTTTTTTTTTTTTTATATTGTCGGGAGGTATCAGTTTCATTTTAACCGATAAATAATAATCCTAACTACCCTTTCCTTCTTCAAGAGCAAGAAAAGTTATGGAAATCAAAATCGTCGACGAAGAGGAATTGAAAAGTTCAGGAGGAGAAGCTGATGCTATTACAGTGACTAATCTCAACAACAATCAGAAACCACCACACATGTCTCCATCAATTTCAAACCACACATGTCTCCATCAATTTCAAGTATCCTTGCCGTTTCAACATCTGAGTCGGTGATTGATAAGGTGGAGATGAATTCTGGATCTCAAGATGATGAGGAGGATGATTTTGACTGGGTTGCTGTAGATAAAGAGAGTGACTTTATCACGGATAAAGCTCCTGAACTTGATGAAGTTGATGAGGCTTTCTCTGCACTTCAATTGTGAGCTTCCCAAAGTCGTCTTCTTTAGAATTTGAAAAAGTCAAACTGCTTTGTTTTGTAATATTGTCATTTTGAGAGTATTTGATGTTAGAAGAACTCATTGTTATCCATTTAGGATGTTCAATGATGGTGATGAAGAAGAAGAAGAATCAGAAGAACAAGTGGAGTTTGAAGATTGGATTGACCCTCCATTACATCTCTGCAATGCTAGACTTCTACAGCCTTATATGCTGGATAGACTCTACGATGCCTTTCATGTGTTTCAAACTGATCCATCAGTTCAGGTTCTCTGTTTTGTTACTGGCTTGTGAGGTCCATGATTTGAAAAACAGATAACTAAGAGTCTAAGACAGACATTGGTGTTCTAATGTTGCAGAGAATGGTTATGTCCTTGGCTTCATAACTAAGAGTCTAAGACAGACATTGGTGTTCTAATGTTGCAGAGAATGGTTATGTCCTTGGCTTCAGACAAGGCTGTTTGGGAAGCAGTGATGAACAATGAGGTCGTAAGAGAGCTCATAAACAACGGTAAGAAAGTTAGAGATCAATGGATTCTGATTCTAACTTATGGTTTATGTAAAGAGCTTTCCTTTATTCTTGACAAAAAAAAAAAAAAAAGCTTTCCTTTATGTGTATCATGTAGCTGAGAGGTCAGAAGAAGACTGTAGTTCAACTTCAAATTGCATAATCAGAAGGTTGTTTGAGAGAAGTGCCATCAAAATCATGGATGCAATGGAGAAGGTTACAAAGTATGTCACTGACCTCTTCAATGTTGTTCCTGGCGAGGACACAGGGGTTGTATTAGCCTCAGGTGCTGCGCCTGTGATGGAGAAGCTTCAGATGACGGTTCTGCTTACGATTGTTGTCCTGCTTATTGTGTTAGTAGCCAGAGTCACAAGAGGTAGATAGTACTACCAAACTATGATCTCACATTTTCAGGGCCTAAGTGTGATCTCTGAAGCTGAAACAGCGGATAGAATACTTCTGCTACTCTTATGTAATAAAACATAGTGAATCACTCACTATATGACATTTGAAATATTAAACTACACCAATGCAAGAGTGTACTAAATACTATGAATTACACTTTCATAAGACTTATTCAGTCACTAAACTGACAAACAGGGAGATAATAAGTATCAAGCTGCCAATACTTTTGCTTAACACCTTCCCAAACTTCCTGACAAACAGGGAGATAATAAGTATCAAGCTGCCAATACTTTTGCTTAACACCTTCCCAAACTTCATCCCCAAGGCAATCTTTAACTGGCAATGGAATCAACTGACTGGTAAACCCTAAATTCTCAATCTCCAAAGTCACCAAATTGCAATACACCACATGAAAAAACGCATTACTCCCACAAAACCCAAAACCCTAAATTCTCAATCTCCAAAGTCACCAAATTGCAATACACCACATGAAAAAACGCATTACTCCCACAAAACCCATTGAAATACGAATAAACACCATTAGGCTTCAACAACTTGGGAAGATTCATATGAAACTCTCTCAAATCTTCATAATACTCACCATGACCTTCGTTGTCAAAATGTGTAACGTCGGCGCCGGAGTTTATTAAAGTTTGAACCTTTTTCAAATCTTCGTTGTCAAAATGTGTAACGTCGGCGCCGGAGTTTATTAAAGTTTGAACCTTTTTCAAATCACCGGATTTAGCAGCTAAACATAACTGATCTGCTTCTTCCATGGCTTTGAACTGTGAAACAAAATGAAGCAAAACGATAATTAGAAACGTAAATGAATAAAGATGAAAATTAAATAGACATTGAGAAGAAAAAGTGGGTTACTTTGCGTCTGAATGACCCTAAGGATACCGGAGACGATTGGAAAATGAGTTATATATATCTGTCGGAGGGTCTCTAAATAGGGTTTGATCGGGCCTTTAAGGGCTAATAATGGATATAAGCTGGTAAAAAATGGGCTTCTTGAGCAGACATCAATGTTACGAGCAGATATACATTTCGTAGCTTCTTGAGCTCACAGCCATGGCGAGAAGTGCTGTTTCGGTTCTTGTCTCTGCTCTTCTTCTGTCTCTGCCTCTACTTACAGTAAGCACTCTAATTTTTTCTCGGAAAATCTCAGGGAAAAAAATCGAATCTTTAATCAGTTCAAGAGGTGATTAGCCGTATGACTTTAGTAGCGTTCTTGGGTTTCTACTTCATGATCGATATAGATTTTTCCAAATTTGAGTGATATTTCATATTTTGTATATAATGCTGTTAAAGATTGAGTCTTTAGCTGTTCGTTTAGATGCTTGGAGTTGGATATACTGATTAATGTCTCATTCAGTCATTCTATACCCAAATCATAAGAATCAGTATTAAAACTTGCTTAGAGACTTGGAAATTCTCATAGCACAAACTGGTTTTTATATATGAGTGGTTGGTTTTCAGGTGACTGAAGCGGAATTGATGAAATCTGATAAGTTTCCAGTAGTGGTGAGTACTTGGCCTTTCCTTGAAGCTGTTAGAGCTGCCTGGAGAGCAGTTAATAATGGGAGCTCTGCATTAGAGGCTGTTGTGGAAGGTTGTTCTGCTTGTGAGGAACTTCGCTGCGACGGTACAGGTAGGCTGTGAAGTCTTTATTTTGGCTAACTTCTCTAGTGTTACTATCTGGAAGTGAAAGTTTTCATTGTTGGGTTGGATAGTTGGACCCGGAGGAAGTCCGGATGAAAATGGTGAGACCATGATTGATGCTTTAGTAATGGATGGGGTAATATATGAATATCATCAGTAACTCGGTTATATAAGTCCCATTTGTATCCAGATCTTGAAGAATGACTCTCAAGTCTGAACTTTTTGGAGTGATTCTAATGATATTTATAGGTGACTATGGAAGTTGGAGCTGTTGCTGCGATGCGGTATGTTAAAGACGGTATTAGAGCTGCAAATCTTGTCATGAAATACTCTCAACACACATTGCTCGCAGGAGAAGGAGCATCAGCCTTTGCAATCTCGATGGGTCTACCCGGACCTATGAACCTGAGCTCCCCTGAATCTGTAAAGAAGTGGTCAGACTGGAAAGAGAATCGATGTCAACCCAATTTCAGGAAGAATGTAGTCCCAGTAGATGCCTGTGGACCTTACAAACCAAACATTGGTGTTATGGATTTTTCTGGAGACAACAAAGGCACTGAATCTTGCGAGATGGGGACGATTGAGTATAAACCTCCTCTTGTTGGTCCTCATAATCACGATACCATATCGATGGCTGTCATCGACAAAGTAAGATGAATTTCAGTTATATTCTCTACACATTTTTGTTGCTATGACAAGAGAAACTGAGTGTAGTCTTTCAATAGATGGGTCATATAGCTGTTGGGACATCGACCAATGGAGCTACATTCAAGATTCCTGGAAGGTAATGCGGTTTTTTAACGAGCATTGTCTCTAACCTTAACCAAACCTATCTATCTCATCTGCCTTTCAAAATATGTTCAAAATGAATCTCCATGAGTTATTAATAGACCTTAATCCTTGTTTTTATGTAAAGATTTAAAGAAAGGCTTTAAACCTTGATAGTTAAACACAGGGTGGGTGATGGGCCTATAGCGGGATCATCAGCCTACGCTGATGATGAAGTAGGTGGATGTGGTGCTACTGGAGATGGTGACACCATGATGCGCTTCCTCCCTTGGTATTCAACCAATCTTCTTGAACAAACTAACCTTTCTTAATATTTTGTTTCTATATCAACACATTCTAATGACCAAGACCAGTTTTTCTGAGTGTTTTGCTTTGGTCACTAATGAATCTTGTCTGATTCTTGTGGCACTAAGATTAAATCTTGAGTGAAAGGGTTTTTATGTTTTCCCGAATGTTAAAGGGCGCTTCTTCTTCTTGGTTGAGGTTTTAGTTACCAAGTTGTGGAGAGCATGAGACAAGGAAAGAAACCAGAAGAAGCTGCTAAAGACGCAATCTCGAGAATCGCAAGGAAATATCCAAATTTTGTGGGAGCTGTTGTGGCTGTTAACAAGAACGGATCTCATGCAGGAGCTTGCCATGGCTGGACGTTTCAGTACTCAGTCCAGAACCCTGACATGGATGATGTACAAGTCTTCACAGTGCTTCCATGAAACAGGTAAACTATATGTTATTACTACCAAGTACTCATCTTATTGAATTGTAGATTTTAGTGTCCATATATCATGGGATAGAAGGTTGCTAAAATGGTGATAATATTTTGTTGATAAAGAAACGGCAAGATGGTCATGTCTGGGAATACGGAATGGCAAGCTTGTTTGCATCCAATTCAATTTGCATTTGAAAACTATTTAAGATTTTTATGATTTTTAGTTGTGTATGATTTGATGAAACATGAGATTGGATCGTATGGTATTTATACTAAGAAGATTCTCTTATCTTTTACTACTGTTTTTGTATTTAGGTTTGTTTGAACATTCATTGGTCCATAGTACAAAAAGAATAGTCCCACTTACTATTTGCTATATTTAGAATAATCAATTCATATGTTTTGTCAAGTTCGATCTTAGGTTCGTATACGTGAGATCTGACACATAGCTAGCTCATTCATATGTTTTGTCAAGTTCGATCTTAGGTTCGTATACGTGAGATCTGACACATAGCTAGCTCAATAAATGGTGTGGGTTCTGTATAATATAGTTGTGACAAACACAAATATGATAATAGGGGAAAAAGACTTTTGTCCAAAGATGTAGTAGTGATTAAAACATCAGAACGAAAATTATGCAATAAAAATAGGAAAATTATGCAAAAATAATAAAATCTCTAAACTTAAAATTGAATTGAGTTGTAGTTGTTGAAAGGAGAAAGACATGAAGGTCCCCTCACCACCTTCTTTGATACGTATAGATATGGTAATTTGTGGGAGTGGACTATAAAATCACCATTCGACGTGTGAGAATTATTTTGTTTTATTAATTTAGGGAGTGTTATTCGTTTAGACATTTTTAAAGACTTATAAATTTTTTATAAGTTTTTAAAAGTTTAGTATTATTGGTTAATGACTTTTCAACATTCTATTAAAATCTCATGTTATTGGTTCATCACTTATAAAGAGTTAAGGAGTTGTTAAAAGTAATTAAAAGTCGTGTGTTATTGGTTTAATAATTTTACGAAGTCATTAAAAGTGTTATGTTATTGGATAAAAAGGATTTTGAAAGTCTTTAAATGTTATGTGTTATTGGTTGATTGATTCTTTTAAATTTGTTATTGTGAAACAATTTTGAATGACTTTCAAAATCTTTCATATTTAGATGAGATTCTCAAATACTCTTAAAGTCATTAATAAGAAAATCTCTGCAAATCTTTAAAACTCTTAAAAACTCTGCAAACTCTAGATTTCTCAAAGTCATTAACATTCTATAGAAGTATCAAACCAATAACACCCCCTTAATGTTTCTCTAATTGAACTCCACAACTTTTTTTTTTTTTTTTAAACCAATAACACCCCCTTAATGTTTCTCTAATTGAACTCCACAACTTTTTTTTTTTTTTTTGGCTATATTAGTTTAAGTTTTCTCTAATGAAATGAAAACTCACTATATTTTTTGTTGCATCATTGTACTCACAACAAGCTAAGTTAAGATCCCTAACATATGCACATGATTCATTTAAAATCAATTTGAAATTTTTTAACCATATCAAATTGTAAATTTAGAGTTTTAAATCTATAGTAGATAATATACAAAAATTACTAAAATAAATAATCTGTAGTTTTCCCAAGAAAATTGTATTGATTAGCATTTCAATTTTCCAAATAACTTTAAAATGGTTTATTCAGGATGTGATTTTGTACCAAAAAATGAAGCAAAATCTAATTCTAATATGACTTAAATTAAAATAGTCCTTCCAATAAATTGACCTACAATAATTGGTTGAGAACTTGGTAGGAGAATTTTTTAAAATTAAAAACACATTTTCAATAAAATAACGAACAAAAACAACTCATGAGTCCACAATCATACAACTAAAAACATGTTTTAAGATCTATATATCATCTAACGAACAAAAACAACTCATGAGTCCACAATCATACAACTAAAAACATGTTTTAAGATCTATATATCATCATCTTCTACTTATATAAATATTTCCATCATAAAAGTGTAAAGCTTTAAATCTGAAAAAAGATCAAAACTTTTCCAAAAGATGAGAAAACTGATACTTGTAGTATCTCTACCAACAACATTCTTGATCATAATCTCCATCACTATAATCTTTATCTTCTGCAGAAGAAGAAGAACAATAACAGAAACCACTTCAGCTCAATACGACGCAGAATCTCCTTATAATGGATCCGAAACAGAGGAAGAAGAAGATCTTTTTATCTTTAATGGCGGTGAAGATCTCACAATTTGCGATATTCTTGATGCTCCTGGAGAAGTCATTGGTAAATCAAGCTATGGAACATTATACAAAGCGATGTTACAGAGAAGTGGGAAAGTTAGGGTTCTTAGGTTTCTTAGACCTTTATGTGCTGTGAAATCAGATTCTAAAGAGTTTAATGGAGTTATCGAGATGCTTGGATTCGTTAGGCATGATAATTTGGTTCCTTTTTTTAGGGTTTTATGTTGGGAATAGAGGAGAGAAGCTTATGATTCATCCTTTCTTTGGTTCTGGGAATCTTTCTGAGTTCATCAAATGTAAGTCTCTGTTTTCTACTCTCTGTTTTTCTCGAGAAAATGCATCAAAGCTTGAAAAGAAACAAACTTTTTAAATCTTCCGACAATAATGGATTACCTTTTTAGCTTCTTTTCATTAGATTCGTAGCTGTAATAGAATTCTGAGTTATCTTTTCTCGTCTAGTCTTGTTTTCCAGGGAAAAAAACAGAGTTTTCGTTTTTCTAGCAAAAATGGTAAAAATAATATTTATGGCTTGTATATAATTCATAAATAAATATAAAAGATTTCTTAGTCAGATCCAATCATATTGGTAACTGTATTTGATCCATAAAAAATTGTCTTATCTTTTACTTTTTTTTCATAAATTTCGATTTATATATTATTTGTAAATTTTTTTAAGAAAAAATTTAGTGATTCAGAAAAAAAATTTGAATTTTATTATGCGTTTAATTTTGAACTTTGACTAGTTGAAAATTTTTTTTGGTCAATAAAACAAAATAAAATGTTATAGGATCACCATTAATGATTGATCTATCTTTTGTCGGTGACTACTTTTTCTAGTCACTTCCCACCTCTTTTATACATAAGACAAACTTTAAAGATCTGGCTTCTTTAAAATCTTTAGAACATCAACACTACATTGTCTTAATATCAAAACATAGTTTTGGCAGGTGAAGATGTTATTGACGCAAACAAATGGAGCAACATCTTGAGCATCACAATTGGAATAGCAAAAGCTCTTAACCATCTCCACACAGGACTCCAAAAACCTATCATTCACGGCAATCTCAAGTCCAAAAACATTCTATTAGACCAGAGTTTTAGACCTAGAGTCTCTGATTTCGGTTTACATTTGCTATTGAATCTCTCAGCTGGTCAAGAGATTCTAGAAGCTTCAGCTGCACAAGGATATAAAGCACCAGAGTTGATTAAGATGAAGGAAGTAAATAAGGAGAGTGATGTATATAGTTTTGGTGTGATCATGCTTGAGTTGGTCTCTGGTAAAAGAAAGGATCCATCTGGTGATGTTCTTCTTGATCATAATAGGTTGTCTGATTTGTACCGTGAGGAGATTCTTAGGAGATGTTTGAAAGATGGTAATGGTGTGACAGAAGAATGTGTTCTTGAGTACTTTGAGATTGCAATGTCTTGTCTTTCTCCATTGCCTAATCTTAGGCCTAGTTTCCAGCAAGTGTTGAGGAAACTTGATGAGATTAGGAAATGATGTCCCAGCAAACCTGACTAGTTTGTTGAGAACTACTTAGATACTTTTTGTAAGATGCGTTACAACATGGAGTGGATTATACAGAACATAAAACAAGTTCGTCTAACTTGTCTGATTAACTACAAAAGCAACTGAAGATGGATCAAAGTATTGACTTAAAGAATAGTGCTTGGAGAATAGATGAGAAAAGAGACTCGGAAGAACATTGAGAGGATTCTATCTAGTAATCATAGAACATCATCTTCTTGAATGTATATATATACTCTTTGATTGAAGTTGTATCTTGTTGTCTTGATGGATATATGATTCTTGCATTATATACCTGAAAATCTGAATGAAGATCTCTCTTTCTCTCGCTTTGGTTCTTGCTTTCAAAGCAAGGTATCATAAATTAAAAACACCTTTTGATCTCTCTTTCTCTCGCTTTGGTTCTTGCTTTCAAAGCAAGGTATCATAAATTAAAAACACCTTTTTAGATACATATAAGTTAACTTATTTCCCTTACATTGCTTCAGTGGCTATACTCCTTACTCCTTAGCCACCTGGTTTGCAATTCGTCCTGTACACATGAGTTATTGGTGGTCTTGAAGCATCATATGCATCACAGAATCTGGCTGCTACATATTAAACTTGGTCCCTCTTGCTACTAGTTTCATTTACTCAGTTCATTGATTTACTCTTTTCTAGACATCTGAACTGATTAGTACCTACTCAGTGATATCCAATAGTACTAATTAAAGCCGCTGTATTATACTGGTTGTGTCATTGTATTAGAGTCTTTCCTTTAAGCCTTTCAGGTTGAAACCACAGAGAACTAGATTAAGACATAGATGTAGTTGATTGATTAAGGTACTCTTGTCCAGAAAGAATGATCTCTCAATCATTGCAAGATCAATATCTAACCTTTCAACTATATTAAAACAAACTAAAGTAATTCCCCAGATTCAAGCTCATTTTAATAACGTTTTTAGGCAGCTTGACTTAACAACCATTTTAACACTTCGAACACGCAATTATAATATATATAATTCAACCAAAGAGGAGAGACAAATTCATCAAATTGCTCTACTTGTAGGGTTGCTTTGTTACTTGTAGGGTTGCTTTGTTAGCTACTTGCTAAGATATGATTTGAAGCAACTTGATATTTCTTTGTTTCTACTTAACTTCATATAGGGCTCCACATTCACAACCAAACCTTACCCTCTTGCTCAATTTGCTTGACAAGTATACTCCTAATCTAATCATAACAATAATAGTTTATATTTCCTTTTCCTAAATAACAATTAAGATAATATCATTTATATACATTTTATAGATGCTTTGTAGAAAATCTTTCAAATGGTTTATACAATTCAACAAAATTATAAGATCAACAAATATAAATACATTTTGGTTTCTTAACATCCAAATATTCTTTTTTTTAAAAACTAATGAATAAAATAATTGGTAGCTAAACTTAATAATTCGATACTTGCACACTACCGGTACCCATTATATTTTGTAATCATGATAGTGACACAACTGAAAACGTCTTCCCAAGTTCAGGAGACGGAGATAACGGAGAAGTTGGGAGACGTCGGAGATAACGGAGGAATACTAAAAATTCCATCTCCTGTTCCCACATTCCAAAATCCCATCCAACTTGACGGCGTTAAAGGTACCGCCTCAACCTCAGCCTTAGCCTCCGCCTCTTCCACTTTTAACCCTAAAGCCTCCGCCACCTTCTCCTTCTTCCGGCCAATAACTTTCTCAACCCTCTTCCGTTTCCCTAATCCTTCTCCTCCTTCTTGAAAACAAGTTTCAGGCGTAGCCCTAACATCGAGAGGGAAATTCAAGATTGCTTTTCTTCCACGCAATTGAAAAGCTGCTTGGTCATAAGCTCTTGCAGCTTCCATGGCTGTATCATAAGTCCCAAGCCAAA
>CM071721.1:22694029-22707033 GCA_036630335.1 Physaria fendleri | reverse complement strand
TTGAATACTTTAGTGGATCCGAGTATTTAAATCTGTGTTGGTTTGGTTTGGATCTTCGTTTGTGTTTCAGGTTCTGTATGAATCATTTGATGAGCCTTTTGAAGGTCGCTGGATCGTTTCGAATACTGATGATTACAAAGGTAAATAAATTGTCTTCAACTTCCCCCTGCATTGTAGTTAGTGTAATTTGCTATGAGCTGCTTCTGTATTTGGAATTCAAATACTTATTAGTAATTACTTAATATTGATGTAAACTGTGATGTGTTTTATAAAGGAATCTAATGGAGAATTTTGATGAGTATCTGATAGAAATCTGACTATGTGGACGTATTTTATTAACATATTAGCAAAAGCACTGACTAAAATCTGCATGTTTTGTCTTGTTTTCAACATTTGATTCGTATGGAATCTCTGTTTTTGTTGTAAACCTTGAATCTTTCTCATGTTGAAGCTGTTGATGATTTTCCAATTTAGCATAGAAGCTTCTTTGTTAACACCACTTATATGTTTCAGGTGTATGGAAGCATGCAAAGAGCGAGGGACATGATGATTACGGACTTCTCGTGAGCGAGAAGCACAAGAATCCCAAGAGCGGCGAGTACGTTGAGCACCATCTCAAGTTCCCTCCCTCTGTTCCGTATGACAAGCTTTCCCATGTCTACACAGCCATCTTGAAACCTGACAATGAAGTTGTAATTTTGGTTGATGGAGAGGAGAAGAAAAAGGCCAATTTACTCTCTGGTATTGAATTTGACCCTCCATTGATCCCTGAGAAGACTATCCCTGATCCTGAAGACAAGAAACCAGAAGACTGGGACGAGAGAGCCAAGATTCCTGATCCAAATGCCGTGAAGCCGGACGACTGGGACGAAGATGCACCTATGGAGATTGAAGATGTTGAAGCTGAGAAACCTGAAGGATGGTTAGATGATGAGCCTGAGGAGGTCGATGACCCTGAAGCGACCAAGCCTGAAGATTGGGATGATGAGGAAGATGGTATGTGGGAGGCTCCTAAGATTGATAACCCCAAATGTGAAACAGCACCGGGTTGTGGTGAATGGAAGAGACCAATGAAGAAGAATCCTGCTTACAAGGGAAAATGGAGTGCACCTCTTATTGATAACCCAGCATACAAGGGAATCTGGAAACCCAGAGATATACCTAACCCTGACTACTTTGAGCTAGACAAACCAAATTACGAACCCATTGCAGCCGTCGGTATAGAGATCTGGACAATGCAAGACGGTATCTTGTTTGACAACATCTTAATAACGAAAGATGAGAAGGTCGCTGAGACCTACAGACAGACCACATGGAAGCCCAAATTCGATGTTGAGAAAGAGAAACTACAGACAGACTACAGACAGACCACATGGAAGCCCAAATTCGATGTTGAGAAAGAGAAACAAAAGGCAGAAGAAGAAGCTGCTGGCTCTGCAGATGGTCTTAAGAGCTACCAGGTAAATTGATTTTCCACATGACTGAACTCATTAATATATATACATATGCTTCTCGTATACTTAAAAATTTATATTTTGATGTTGCAGAAGATTGTGTTTGACCTATTGTACAAGGTTGCAGATTTATCTTTCCTAAGTCCCTACAAGTCAAAGATCACGGTAGTTTGACCTATTGTACAAGGTTGCAGATTTATCTTTCCTAAGTCCCTACAAGTCAAAGATCACGGTATTCCTGTCTCCATCATTTACCATAAAACTGGAACATTATTTTGTTGATGAGTCGACCTTAAGAGAGAGTGTGTTTTTGTAGGAACTGATTGAGAAAGCTGAGAAACAACCAAACTTAACCATAGGTGTGATCATCTCCATTGTGGTGTGTTTTTGTAGGAACTGATTGAGAAAGCTGAGAAACAACCAAACTTAACCATAGGTGTGATCATCTCCATTGTGGTAGTATTTTTCTCGCTCTTCGTCAAGCTTATCTTCGGTGGCAAAAAGGTAAGAAAGAAAAGTGTTTTGTTTAATAGACAAGGGGTCATTAGTGAGAGGAATCTAATAATGAATAAATGGTGATTGAATAGGCTGCTGCACCAGTGGAGAAGAAGAAAACAGAAGTAGGAGAGAGTTCATCATCAAAGAGTGAGGATGAGTCTGAGAAGAAAGAAGGAACCGCAGCACCGCGTAAAAGACTACCGAGACGTGATAACTAGAACCAGCTTTTTAAAAGCTAATTTGTCTCTGTTCTATTTTTGGTTTTGGCTTAAAATGTTGTTTTCTGCACTAAGCCTGAAAGGGTGCAAACACCAAGTAGAGGAGGATTCTTGATAAACACCCATATTGTAGTTTTTTTGCTTTTCATTTCCATTGAATTTTTACATATAGTAACTAGTCCTTTTTTTTTTTGTCACGAAGTAACAGTTTACTTTAAATCAACTCATTACAATCGTCATCCATTTCTTACTTGGTTACATAATCACCAACATAATATAGATTCCTAAGATCAGTAACCTGATGATTTTGCACAAACTTTCTGATCCTACAAGAAACTCCTACAGGTAGCAGTCTTTAGAATAATGTCGGAAACTGATAAGATTTGTGTCTTTGTTGTAACTGCAAGAATGCTAAAGATGCTGTTTTTGAAAGCTTTAGGAAAATGTGTAACACCCATTGAATCTGATACATTCAAAAAGTCCCTTGTGAAACAAACAATGAAAAAGGTACCAACTTGCATCAGTAATGGTGAAAATCACAACCCCCAAGCTATGACTGAATATGAGTTTGAAACTGACCTTTACATTGAGAGCAGTGTAGGGCAGGGAAGCATAAGCTTCCTAAAATCCATCTAAAGTTGTTTAACAGAACAAGAAAGTTTCATTCTTGAAACACACAAAAAAAAACTCAATAGGGATCTTGATTTGTAAAGACTGAATCCCTATATAAAATAAAACCGATAAAACCGGTTTATTTCTGAAATCCGGTTTATCACGTATTCCAAAAAAGGAATTATTCGATTACTCATCTGTTTTATTCGTCTTTCCAACAAAGGTATCTGTGGGAATTCTGGTTTTTTGGTAAAGAACTATTACACGTTTTTGAGCATCGAAGTTTATCCGTGGCGATTTGCTTGGTACTTTATTTCTTCGTTAATGTCTTTGATAAATTTGTTTGATTGATCATTTTTAACTTTGAGCCAAGTTCTTCGTGTTGCTCGGAACTCAGTTTTTATGTGTATATTACTATATCAAAAATCAAAAATCTGCTTTTGTAAAGTTGCATTCAGTTCTGATTCTAATCTAAAGAATATTCACTTTCTGAACGCTTTTTAGAGATCTCATTTTTTTCAATTGTTCATGGTGTGATTCTGGGTTTGTTTCATATCCTTTTTCGCGCTTTTTAGTTACTGTTCTTCGACGATGAACTCGATGAATTCTGATATGCATGCATGATTGGGTTTTTTTCCCTTTGTTATGTGGAGGAATTCAAGAACCCTAATTTGATTCATAAGAAGGAGACCTTTTTTTTGTGGGGATTTTGCGTTTGGTTGATTTGAGTAATTTCCAGGGAATGGAAAAAAAAATGAAACTTTCATAGACCCGTCTCGTACATTAGTCAGATCTAATAGTGATCTTTGATATTTTTAGATCAATGATCTGTTGGATATTGTTTAGATCTTATTATCCCAAGAAGGATTCAGTTTTTGTTTTGTTTTTCTTATGGTGAATCTGATTTCTTGTTCTCCAGATTTCATCATCATCATCATATTGCTTTCAATAAGATGCTCAAGGTCCCTGAACACCAAGTTGCTGGTCACATTGCTCGTGATGGGAAGCTCGGTCCACTCATAGATGATGAAGGTCGGTTCTATAAACCACTTCAGGGAGATTCTCGTGGTCAAGAGGTCCACTCATAGATGATGAAGGTCGGTTCTATAAACCACTTCAGGGAGATTCTCGTGGTCAAGACGATGGATGTTAAGATTGGATCTAGGACATGGTATCCGAATGTATCTGAAGAATACTTCAAGAAATGCATTAAGAAAGACAGAGAGACAACCACGAATTCGTTGGGGTTCAGGGTTTCGGGTTTTAAGATTTTCGACCATCAAGAATCAAGTTTTTGGAGAGCTGACAAGAAGCTTGTTCTTCGGTACAATGCTGATGGCGCTAGATTGGCTTTGAGGAAGTTTGTGTCATCAAATTCGCCCGCTGACTCTAACTCGATACCAAACTGTGCTTTAGCGTCAGAGGTTTATGGTGGTTCTAATGGAATCTTAGCGCAGTTGTTGGAGCTTAAGGCTTGGTTTGAAACCCAAACGCTTTACCATTTCCATTCTTGCTCGATTCTGATGATTTATGGGAATGAATCAAAAGGAGGAGATGATCTGCAGGCGGCACGACCACAAGTAAAGCTGGTGGATTTCGCGCATGTTCTTGATGGAAACGGTGTCATTGACCATAATTTCTTGGGTGGACTCTGCTCTTTCATGAAGTTCATCAAAGATATTCTTCAGAGCGTAGACAAGCAACATGGAACCAATACTTCCTCACTTGAGAATGGTCTCTAGAGAAAGGTCGTTCTTCCATGGCTCCATTTCAAACTCATCTCCCAAATTTTGTCCTTTGGTCTCTAGAGAAAGGTCGTTCTTCCATGGCTCCATTTCAAACTCATCTCCCAAATTTTGTCCTTTGAATCAAATGGGTTTCGGTTATAAAGTCTGTCCCTTTCAATTGTATAATTTCGTTAACCAAAGCTTTAGACTTTCTGCTTCAGTTAACGTCTCTCTTAAGGTACTAAATTTGTCAATAAAAAGTCTCAAACTTGTATAATAACAATAGTGTAGCCCTAGATAAGGGTGAAACATTAAGACAAAGAGGTGAAAACTTGAGAAGTTGTAGCAACCTTAAAGAAGACATCTTCAAGAGTTGTGTCGGCGAGTCCCCAAGCAAAAACTTGAAATTTGCTTTTAGCTTTCTCCACCATTAGAAACACATCTGCAATCATGACTTCATTCTTAGGGATCTAATTTGCTTTTAGCTTTCTCCACCATTAGAAACACATCTGCAATCATGACTTCATTCTTAGGGATCTCAAACTTCTGTGTTCCTGCTAAATGATATACTTTCTTGGCGTTTGGTGAAATACTTCGAACCATTCTCTCTACATCCTCCTCGTGTTCTAATGAGGTCGTCATCGTGAAGACATAAGATCCACCATACCTTCCCTTTAGCTCTTTAGGATTCCCTATGCATTGCAAGTCTCCGTCTACAAAAATCCCTAACCTATCGCAAAGAAACTCTGCTTCTTCCATTGAGTGAGCTGAAAACATAAAGGACAAGCTTTCTCTAGGTCAAACATCCATCACTTAATTCTAATCCAGGGCAAGAGAGAGTAGAATGTACTTGTGAGAATGATTGCTGTGTTTTGTTTTGCACGTTGGATCACAGTCCATAAGTTCTTTCTTGAAGCTGGATCTAGTCCTGTGCTCGGCTCATCCATGTAAACCACCTTTTAACAAATCATACATAGATTCTTAAATAAACATATGATCTGTTGCTTACAAAATTACATAACAAGAGACCAGAAGATATACCTTTGGGTTCCCAATAAGCGAAATGGCTACGCTAAGTCGCCTTTTCATACCTCCACTGTATTTTCCTGCAGGTTTGTCTGCAACTCCTCCGTCATAAAGGCTGACGCTTTTCAGAGATTCTTCCACAGCCTTGAAAATAATCACACACCCATGAATCAACATTGTCTTACAAGAATTAAGAACACATACACATATAAGATAAACATACTTGCGTTAGAGCAGAGCCTTTTATGTTCTTAAGTCTCCCATAAAATAAAAGATGTTCCCTTCCTGTTAACGTCTCCCAGAGCAAGCTGAAACCAAAAGAATGACATTAAAAAACAAAACTTGTCTCTTAACTGTTCCTTATCTGCTTGGTAAGAGGATTTACTCGTGCTGAGGGCACACGCCCATGCTAGTGTATACTTTGTTCATATCCTTGCGTATGTCCAAACCTTGAACCATCGCAGTTCCAGATGTCGGTTTTAGAAGACCAGTCATCTAGTACAGCAGAACAATGTTACAAAATTTGATACGCCGAAACGTTCTTTAGTGTAAATAGTGGTTTTGTGAGACTGACCATATTGATGAAAGAGGTTTTTCCAGCACCATTAGGTCCAAGCATGCCAAAGCATTCCCCTGAAGGCACGTCGAGATATAACCCTCTTACTGCTACTTTTGGTGGGTTACCATCACTACCTGGATAAACTTTCTTCATATTGTCACACACAATAGCATGACCTGTGCTCCACTCTTTCCTCAATTGCTCAACCTTTTCCCTCTGATCATTTTCATTTTTGATTAGAACAATTTGAAAGTTGGAAAAACATAAAGAAATAAGAAAACTCTTTTCCCTCTGATCATTTTCATTTTTGATTAGAACAATTTGAAAGTTGGAAAAACATAAAGAAATAAGAAAACTGTGGTTTCCCATACCTCTTGAATGATATCTGTTTTTCCCATGTCGACGAGGACGTTGTCAGAGCTTTGCCTTTGCTCACTAGGACTTGGTGGGGAAGATGATCTTTTGAAGGGGTTCTTCAAGTAAACCGAAAAAGGGCTTTTGCCGGATGAACTAACTTGATCGATACAGTAGGCAACAACGAGAATCACAAACCACTCCACTGACATAATACAAAACAGCTTATCCATTCCGGTTTCTCTGAGATCTTCCCACTTCACCCCATTTCCACGATAGGCAGCTTCTGAGAACTCATACAATCCGCGGTATAAGGAAAAGCCAGGATACAACTCCAAGACAAGAATCCATATATCTGTTAACATAGATTCTAGTTACTAAAGTAGTCATAAGTATATATGTATTTGTTCTTCAAGGTCTGTTAAACTTACCAGGGAACGAAGGAGTTTCAATTAGGTGTCCAAAGAGAAAGTTTCCCAAGAGCCCACTTGCAAACACCAATGTGTAAGCAACAACTATATTTAAGCCAAAAAGGATCGAGTCAGATATTTAGATTGTAACATATTCTTGAACAGATTCATATGATGTGTTGTAGTACCTGTTGTAGTCTTAACCTTTGAGAACAATGAAGAAACTAAAAAGGCGAAGGAGATTTGGATCTAGTCCTGTACTCGGCTCATCCATGTAAACCACCTTGTAACAAATCATACATAGATTCTTAGATAAACATATGAATGTGTTGCTTACAAGATTACATAACAAGAGACCAGAAGATATACCTTTGGGTTTCCAATAAGCGAAATGGCTACGCTAAGTCGCCTTTTCATACCTCCACTGTATTTTCCTGCAGGTTTGTCTGCAACTCCTCCGTCATAAAGGCTGACGCTTTTCAGAGATTCTTCCACAGCCTTGAAAATAATCACACCCATGAATCAACATTGTCTTACAAGAATTAAGAACACATACATATATAAGATAAACATACTTGCGTTAGAGCAGAGCCTTTTATGTTCTTAAGTCTCCCATAAAAGAAAAGATGTTCCCTTCCTGTTAACGTCTCCCAGAGCAAGCTGAAACCAAAAGAATGACATTAAAAAACAAAACTTGTCTCTTAACTGTTCCTTATCTGCTTGGTAAGAGGATTTACTCGTGCTGAGGGCACACGCCCATGCTAGTGTATACTTTGTTCATATCCTTGCGTATGTCCAAACCTTGAACCATCGCAGTTCCAGATGTCGGTTTTAGAAGACCAGTCATCTAGTACAGCAGAACAATGTTACAAAATTTGATACTCCGAAACGTTCTTTAGGGTAAATAGTGGTTTTGTGAGACTGACCATATTGATGAAAGAGGTTTTTCCAGCACCATTAGGTCCAAGCATGCCAAAGCATTCCCCTGAAGGCACGTCGAGGTATAACCCTCTGACTGCTACTTTTGGTGGGTTACCATCACTACCTGGATAAACTTTCTTCAGATTGTCACACACAATAGCATGCCCTGTGCTCCACTCTTTCCTCAATTGCTCAACCTTTTCCCTCTGATCATTTTCATTTTTGATTAGAACAATTTGAAAGTTGGAAAAACATAAAGAAATAAGAAAACTATGGTTTCCCATACCTCTTGAATGATATCTGTTTTTCCCATGTGGACGAGAACGTTGTCAGAGCTTTGCCTTTGCTCACTAGGACTTGGTGGGGAAGATGATCTTTTGAAGGGGTTCTTCAAGTAAACCGAAAAAGGGCTTTTGCCGGATGAACTAACTTGATCGATACAGTAGGCAACAACGAGAATCACAAACCACTCCACTGACATAATACAAAACAGCTTATCCATTCCGGTTTCTCTGAGATCTTCCCACTTCACCCCATTTCCACGATAGGCAGCTTCTGAGAACTCATACAATCCGCGGTATAAGGAAAAGCCGGGATACAACTCCAAGACAAGAATCCATGTATCTGTTAACATAGATTCTAGTTACTAAAGTAGTCATAAGTATATATGTATTTGTTCTTCAAGGTCTGTTAAACTTACCAGGGAACGAAGGAGTTTCAATTAGGTGTCCAAAGAGAAAGTTTCCCAAGAGCCCACTTGCAAACACCAATGTGTAAGCAACAACTATATTTAAGCCAAAAAAGATCGGGTCAGATATTTAGATTGTAACATATTCTTGAACAGATTCATATGATANNNTTTTCATTATTATTCTTAGACGTTGTTGTTTCTCATATACCAGTGATGTCAAGATCACCTACAAAACGCACACGCATTGAGATGAACATCTTGTGGAATTTTGTACTTGCAGTGAACTAAAATTTTCAATTGTAAAAAGAGCTTACAGGGAACAGAAGAAGAACAACCCAAGTGAAGAAAAGCGGGCCAAGCAAGGACGCAATATCAGGAAGAGGCTTCATAGATTGAGGTTTAGGAACTTCTTTAACAAACTCGAATAATATCCTTGTTCCACGGCCTTTCAGAAACTTAAGATAAGCATTTGATACCTGCATTTTTACAAGGTGTGCAAAGATTGGACCCAGTTCAACTAAGAGGGAGCCTTGAGAGTAGTAGTTTAGCATGGCTTTTTAAGTTCATACCAGATTGAGCAAGCGAGGAACTCTAAGCAATGGAGAGTTATCATTAGCATGGCTTTTTAAGTTCATACCAGATTGAGCAAGCGAGGAACTCTAAGCAATGGAGAGTTATCATCGGCTGTTGTTGTCGTCAATGATGAGTTATACCAAATGGTCACATCGAAGTTGTTTTCATCTGTGCTTGAGAGATCATATGCTAAGGCAAAAAAATAAAAATACATCAATAGTCAGAATCATGGCTAGACACTTACCAATATATAAATTATATAAATGTTAACTAACCTGCAGCTATCTCATTAGTCTTATGCTCAGGATTTCCACTCCAACTACTCTTGAAAAGCTCATCATTGATCTCTACAGAGCTATTTCTCCACAGACACATCCCTTGAACACACTTCACAGCTGAGATATAATATAGACACATCCACAAAGTTATATCATCAAAGTAAAGAAACTGCATTCTATCTTCTCAAGCTTGTTTAATTGACACCTTTGAACATCACAAGAATAAAAACACAAACCTGTTTGAACGTTTCCTAATGAGAGTGGCCACGTAGAGTTTGGATTGCACTGAGATTGAATATTGTAGATGGGAAATACTGGATTAATTCCAGGATCTTCATAATTGTTTGCGCCTGGTGATTCTGTTGAACCCTAAAGTCATCAAGACCTTTGGTAAAAATCTAAGACACAGAGATAGATGTCTAAACTGAACCCTTTTATATGGAAGAAGTTAGCAAAACATACCAACTAAGACACAGAGATAGATGTCTAAACTGAACCCTTTTATATGGAAGAAGTTAGCAAAACATACCAAGACATTATAGGCTAAACTAGACAAGAGGTCGGAGGTATTCACAGAAAATGATCCACCAAACATATTCCCGGAAAGAGGTCGGAGGTATTCACAGAAAATGATCCACCAAACATATTCCCGGATAAAGCTGAAGAAACACACTAAGCTGATGAATTTTACAGCAACCAAAACCTGAAGTGAAAATGTATCAAAGAAGCATATATACCTTGACCAAAGGAATGGTTTTTCCCAGTAAGAAGCATAGTTACAGGACAAGTTCCTGCTTTTCTACAAGACCTGTCAGGAAGGTCACTATAGGCAAAGATACCATCTCTGACAGCACGAGAGCCAGAGTATGGAATCTGTAACATTGAAGGCCACAATGGAGGGTTTGGGATGGCACAATCCTTATTATATAAATTATCTTTACTTTTACAATCAGTCCCATTAGATAAGGCTTTTGCCGCAGCATCAAGGAAATGTTGAATCGCCAGGAGAAGTAAACAAAGGATGACTGGAAGTAAACAAAGGATGACTGGAACAAGGACGAGCCTAACATTCGTCCATATGTGTCTCCTCTGCACCAAAATGACATATAATCGAGTTTGAGAGATTCAAAGCATGAATTTTTTACAACGATCGTATCTCATTTTGCAGAAAAGCTTGTGTTTTTACACAGCAGAAATAGAGATGATCAGTTTTTACCGATTTTGTATGCAAAACACACCCTCATACCTGGTAAGTTATGTTCTTTCTGAGTAACGCATTTGCTTGCGCCCAGAAACTGGCTTGACTAGGATCCGCCATTGATGAAAACGAAGAAAAAAAAGCTTCTTTGTCTTAAATCTCTCTTTTGTTTTCTTCTTACTATCACAACACCTTTTCAAATACTTATCAAAGGGTTCTCTCTTTTTTTAGGGCTATTAAAAATCAGCCCTTTAATTTTTTTAATTAAAAAAAAAAGATTTTGAATCCTCAATGATACATTACCCTTAGTAATGACGATGCAGATTCGTTTTCCTGAAAAATATCAAGAAGACATAAATACTAATTGAAACATTTCAAAATCAATATGTAGAAACGGAAATTTTTAACAAAAATTATTTTATTTGCAAATGATGAAAACGCGTTTTCAATATGTAGAAACGGAAATTTTTAACAAAAATTATTTTATTTGCAAATGATGAAAACGCGTTTCCTACATTTACTATTCGCTGTTATTTGTTGTTATTCGTTATTTCTTAACTTTCAAAGCTTTCTTTTTTTCCAGGAAGTTGAGAAATTTGTTGGATGTTGTTATTCGTTATTTCTTAACTTTCAAAGCTTTCTTTTTTTCCAGGAAGTTGAGAAATTTGTTGGAGAGATGTAAGATCTTGAGGCTGTTCATATAAACTAGCTTTCGAAAAACAGCGCATGTAAACTCATTGGTCTGAAGAAACAGAGGTTTTAAGTTCTTGAGATACGTCAATTCTGCATTGATTAATCCTCTCAAGCTGTCACCATTGCTTGTTGTGTAAAGATAGTAAACTTACGGTTTTTAGTTCTCTTCCAGCTTATAAACCAAGTTGACTTGTGTCTCAGACAAAGTCAAAACATGGTTTTGTATCTTTCTTGAGCTGCAAGGCTAATCCATGAGAAAAGCGGAACATTTATCGTGGTCAAGAACCATGGTAAACACAAGTAGTCTCAAAGATTCCATGGAATCTAATGAACTGCTTTCTATATGAGTTGGGTGGTGTCCTCAACAAGTCTGTTCTCTGCTATGCTACTCAAGAGTTTGGTTTCTAAAGTTCCCTTCTTCTTGTTTCTATAAGCAGCTCATGCCTTTCACAATTCTCATTCATACACCCTCTGTATGGGAAGCTTTCACTAATATCATGGTGTTAAACTAACCATTCGTGCCACTCTCTTGCGTGGCTGGGAAGCGAGAGCCACACGCACACACCTGGTTCCATCCAGTTTTCTTCTCATTGTTAAAAAAATGAAAACATTTAGAGGTCAGAAACAAAAACATAATGTAACATGAAGGAAGACCAACAGGAGACAAGCTTTCTAGCTTACCAGAGAAACTAGAAACCAAACATCACATACCACTTTATGTCACAACTCACACGATGTACACAATATGCGGGTTTCGATTTGTTGGTTTATCTGGTGCAGTATAGCTAGGTTGTTTTGACAACACAAATCTAAAATTATATGCATACATATGAAAAAATGCAGTCTTAGTTATTCATCATTATATACCACTCTTAGTTACACTGACAGAATTGAGATTCCGAGGAAGTAGACAGTGTTGCAGATTTAATCGAAGGGATCAATCCGAGGGTCATGCTCACTCGCCATAGCCATTCCTGTGCACAGACATGTCGGGCACATAACCTGAACATCAAATACATACAACTTAGTATCCACTATGCTGTATACACACATTTAGTTTTATAGGTTTTGTTTCTTTGAGTGTTTTTACCTTTCCTGCACCTGAACAGTTTGAACATCTTTCGGTTTTGGGCGGTGATGAAGAATGATTTCCACCAGCAACAGCTGAGACCTGTTCAGCTAAAAGTTTTGGGCGGTGATGAAGAATGATTTCCACCAGCAACAGCTGAGACCTGTTCAGCTAAAACAAGAGAACCTGTACTAGAGCAGCGAGCACAAGCTAGATATCCTGTGTTGAGTAAGAAAATGAAATTACATCGTCATAAACCAGAGTCTCAATCTCACTAAGAACAAGAAAAGGTAAATCATAGTACCAGTTCCTAGACAGTATTTGCATCTCTTGTGTTCTTGTTGCTTTACGTTATTGACTTCTACTACCATCAAAGCCGAAATCACACCAACAGCTCCTCCAGAAAACGATGCGACTATAGGATCCACTTGACTGTCATTGACATTAACACACGAATTAAGCATCTTTTCAATACATGTTACACGAAAAAGAAGAAACGAAGCAAGTATCAAAACCTCAATTGCATAGGTAGATGAAGGCTTTGAATGAAATCTGCATAAGATGTACCTCCAATACCTAGCTTCAGCTCTAGCTGCAAAGATTAGAAAATAGCACCATATTATAGAGAACAAAGCCAAGAAACAAGAAGCCTCAGCAGCACTTACACTAGGAGCTAGTAGGCCACCAAATAGAATAATCCCCATGATGAGTGAAAAACAAGTT
>CM071721.1:22566469-22577380 GCA_036630335.1 Physaria fendleri | reverse complement strand
CCTTGATTGCATGAAACTGTCACACTACGGGCAATTAAAGGGTTAAGGAGAAATTAACAGTTGACTCTGCACAACAATCGTTTGTTTTTATATAATATTAGTATCATCTTTGTATTTTTATTCTGTTTCTATATTCATCACTTGCAATTATTCAGTTTTGCCTTGTTGTAGAAATCACGTTTCTACAAGCTTAACCCTTTAATTTCGTTATTATACTAACGAAAAGCTGATAATTGGTTAATGTTTTGATATAAGAGAAGAGAACTATCTAGCCATCTGGATTCAGGTTCTGATTCGATATTTGTTGCAGTTTTAAAATGGATGAGTATCTCCATGGAAAAGCAGTGGTAAAATAATTTGAATTAGTAGAAATCATGTTGTTGTTGCTTCTATATATGGTGATTTTTGGATATTTGAATCTTGACAGAAATGTTAATTTGGTGTTATACTCTTCGTGATACCATATTTAATGCTTGAGATGTTATGTTTTATCGATATAATAGACGAGAGACCTGAAAATGATTCCAAAACTTGTTTTGATAAAAGTTCGCGAACTTGATTAGTGTCGTGTTTTGTTTCTTACAATGGATTTTCTTTTGTTGTTGTGATTTGTGAATGTTTACTCAGGAGTCTTCTATTATGAAGACTATAAACAGAGCTCACATGCCAAAGAATTTGTGGGAGAGGATTAAGCTTCCTAGAAATCATGAGAAGGCTCTCGAAATGATTGACATGAAAATTTTAAAGTAACACGATCTAATTTAAAAATCTCACCCAATTGAGTTCGTCTGGCATATTTTTTCACGGTTGCGGGATCACTATAACGCCACTAAATGCATAATCACCCACGGTTGCGGGATCACTATAACGCCACTAAATGCATAATCACCAACTTAGAAACCATTAATTTGATCAAGCTTGATAGGTTCATAACCTTATTTTAATAGCACTTACGTCGGCAAAGTTCAGTTGTCCATCTATAACATTTTCGACAACCATCGATCTTTCGAAAAACATGGTTAAACCTGAAATCAGAATCAAATCGATCATATCAGATCCAACATTATCAGTTGTGGACGGAGATTTTCTAACCATCTAAACTATTTGTGATAAATCCACATTCCCCAAGTAGGTTCCCTTAGGGCCTAAACCCTTATCATCATGGAAGCTATTCTTTCTTGGGGAAAGAGATCCTAAGCCTAAATCTAAAACTAAAACTTAAAAGGAAACTGAAACTTTACTAGAACTCTATTCTGTGTTTTCTGGATTATTAAAAGGGATACATGAGGCTTCTATTTATATAGCAGGAAAAAACAAAAAAAAAACCTAAATCTATGACTTGCTCGACCGAACCGAAGGCATTTTAGTCGAGCTCTTGGAAATGTCATCGTTATTCGAATCTTTCATGCTTATCTTCTTGAATGAATATTCACATCTATCTAGATTCGATGATCCAATCTTCCTTGCACGATCAAAGCAGTTCGATCGGACTCAGTATGAAGCTTGCTCGACCGAACTCGTCTTCCTCGACCAAACCGAGGCCTACTCGAGCGAACCAAATCTGGCCCGAGCGTCTTCCCTCCATATCATTATGTCTTGGATCTTGAGAAATCTCTAAGTCTTGGCTTCAGCTGGTTCATTGAAGTCTCCAACTGCATCCTTCGTTCTTTAAGCTCTGATTTCTCGTCTTTCTTCCTTTTCGAGACTTCGGCTCCATTTCTCCATATCTAGTCTAAAGGTCGTGATAAATAAAAGAAACAAAACAAAAACACCCTAGAAACATCGGAAATCAAGGTTAGAAAAACGGTAAAACCCTAGAAACATCGGAAATCAAGGTTAGAAAAACGGTAAAAATACCAACATATCAGACCACGAGAGTGTCGTAGTCAATATCCATTTCTGAGTTCTAGATAACAATTAATTAGAATCTGAATAGTCGAGAGATTCAGAGTTTTTATTTTATTTTTATTTTCTTTTGAAATGACGATATCCAACCGACCAACCACCTTCCTCTTGTACTAGATCAAAAGAGAAAACGAAAATGAAGTGTACCAAATTTCTCCGTGGATCGATCCGGCTCTAGCTACAAGTGACTTTACCCTGTATTACGGTCAAACAGGCTTAAACTCCCGAGAGCTTGTCTCTCGGGTGAAACTCCGTGTTTTGTCGGATAAGCAAATTTGCACCGCACCGCACCCACCCTGTCGTAGCTAAACCCCGCTGAATCCTACCTAGCAGAAAAGGAGCCATGGGCTCAAGATATTTCCTCAGGAAACAATGGACGTCTGAAGAAAAGGAAGAGGGAGTAAAAGAACAACCCCATTGACCCGTATTATCAAGCGACATTCGAGCTAGAGTTGCAGGAGGAAAAAGAAGACGTTTCGTTTCAACCAGCAGGACAAAGGAAACGAAGCGTTGTAACGATGCCCTTTCACTTTTCCCCCAGTTAATGACATTTTTTTATTAAAAAAGAAGTGACATGGCGTCTACGTGTATGCCTATGTGGCAGCACCAGGAGACAGCAACTCTCCTATACACATATATATGTATGTTAATGTAATCAAAATCAAATACATTGATAATTTTATTAAAAAGAAAAGAAAACAGGGGCCCTACATTTTTTTTATTCTAACCATAATGAAAATTTAAAATAGGTTTAATATTTCAGAATTATTTTTCATCAAAACCGTGGATCATTCTTTTCAAACGATTTGAAGAGTATAAAAATATTTTTGGATTTGGGTGTAGTCTATGAAGCTTACCTCATCAAATGATGATAGTTTGAACACATCATGTACTAAACTTGATGTTTTTATTAGGCATTTCAGATATTGATGGGAAATATTTATTTTTAGAAATTAAAGTTCACTATTCCGCTTTCAGTTGCCTCAACGGAAAGAAAATTTTCTAAATTGAAATTGATAAAATCTTATTTTCGATTGAATGTGTCACATAAAAGATTAAACGGATTAGTTATGTTATTGACAGAGAAACCCATGATTAGGAACATCGATTACACAAGTTTGATGAATGATTTTATGGAGAAAATTTCAAGAAGAGTTGTCTTTAAAAATTTTTTTTTTAACTCTTTAAAAAATACGTTATTGTAGTCACATAAATATTAAATTCTAACATGTAGTTTAACACAGGATGAAATTTATTTTTGTAAAATTAAATATATTCTATTTTATAAGTAGTTAGATTTGATATACAGTAATTTTATTTATAAACCAAAATGTATATTTTTAATTATTGAATATATATAATAAAGTATAATTGTGTATACATAATTATTAAATACTTACATTAGTGTAATTATCTAACATTTAAAAATTATATTATTACTTAAAATTCATTTTATTATATTTGAATTTTTTATTACTTAAAATTCATTTTATTATATTTGAATTTTCAAGAAATTATCAAGTATGTACTATAGGTAGAGATTGATAAAATATTTGTATATAATATTTGACTAATTGACTTTCGCCCGTTTCAAAAATATCAAAATTAAACTTAAACTAATTTATATAAATAATTGACCGATGTTCTACTTTTATACATGAATAACTTAAATAGACACCCAAGTATAGTTTATATTGTATAAATATATTTTATATATTAATATTTTAAGTATATTTAGATATACTATAAATAATTTATAATTTATAATTATATAGATATTGTTCCAAAAATTGATATTTATATAAATATATTTTTGGATTTAAAATTATAAATGTGATATAGTTTCGTTATATACTTAAAAACTGGTTTGAATTTTAAAAGGTCGATTTGTTATAAAACATGTTTAATAATTATTTAAAATGATAGTTTTTAATAAATATTATTGCAAATACGTCAAAAATACTTTTTATCTGTATTTTTTAATTATTCTAAACATATAATATTACATAGTTAATATACCAAGTGAACATTAGATTTGTTTCGAATGAGTCGTTCCCAAATATTATAAAAAAAAAAATTTTGTAAAGTTAATATTTATCTAATGAGAAAAAATCGTATTAGAAGAACTATTTTCTTTTATGTAGCTTTTTAAATAGAATATTGTTTTAAGAAATTTTCTTATCAAAAGTACTTTTAATTTTTTTTTATTTTTTATAGATTTTTTTTTAATTTTCGGTTTTTTTTTTTTTTTTTAACTGTAAATTTTATTTATTAAGATGTTTTGTTTACATAGAAGTTCCACCTATAGAGATTAATGGTAGTTAGGCCAAGTGATTTTGTACGTACTATTTGATACTAGTACTTCCTTGGCAGACAAGAAGGTGTCTTTATTTTGAAAACTGGTAATAGCATGGAATTTGAAATGCGGTGATACTTTAAGAGCGGAGCTGCAGATGTCTTCGATGATTGGTTCTGATGCAAGAGCATAGGAACATCCTCCGGTGGGATCCGTTAGCTGTTGTGCGTAGGTTTTTAAACATTTGTTTATGCTATAGATCAGAGCTTTGTTATCTGAGAGGAAGGTTGTACCCGGTTGCCCAAAACGCAGAATTTGTTTACAGGCTTCCAGCATTGCTAATGCATTTGCTTTGTTTTTTGTCGAAATTGGAGGGAAAGGGCCCATGCCTTTTATAGTTGGTTGATTATCCTTATAGTAGGTCCAAGCTATCGCAAAAGTGGTCTGTGACGAGTTCCACTGAGCTCCTACATAGCAGCAGGGGTTTGGTAAGTTTTGTTCTGTATCTCTAATGCTTTCCTGCTGCGGTAGGAGTTGCGTGCTTCTAAGGCTTGTGGTAGGTTGCTCTGTTGTTAGCCATAGTTGGTGATCTGTGGATGCCTTCCTCAAGATTTGTGGTATGATGACTCCTTCATTTTTGAAAATGGCATTGTTCCTAGCTTTCCATAAGCTCCATCCTATAAACGCTGAGAGTGGGGTTGAGCGTTTAGTTTCACTCTGCCATAAGTGGTTGATGTTCCTATAAACGCTGAGAGTGGGGTTGAGCGTTTAGTTTCACTCTGCCATAAGTGGTTGATGTAGTCCATTGTGGATAAGTGTCTGGTGGTGTAGGCATTTGGTATAAGTAGGGTCCAAATTTCTCTTGAGACCCGGCAGTATACGAATAGATGATCTACAGTCTCTGCTCTCTCTTTACAGAGGACACAGGTAGGCTCTACATCTGTCTTACGGATCCGTAGGTTGGTTAGTGTCGGAATTCCGTTATGAAGTACCTTCCACCAGAAGATCTTTACTTTTTGCGGGAGTGAGAAAGCCCAAAGCAACTTACAGAGCTTGTGTAAAAGCTGTGAACTGGAAGAAGGAATCTCGGTGCTAGGATTGAGCTGCTTATAAAGTAGGTGATATCCAGTTTTAACTGTATATTGCCCTGAGGTAGAGTACGGCCACATTGGTTTGTCAATAGCAGCATATCTCAGTGGTCTTATATGGAGGATGTCCTGCACATCATCCTCATGTATGCTTTCTTGTACCTTCACAGTGTCCCAAGATCTGATGTCACTAAGCATTAACTCTGCCGGGTTTTGGAGAAGAGTTTTGGGCATGTGGCGTTCTTGGCTTTGGAGCTTTTGGAGGAGAGGTTGGGATCCACTTATCTGCCCATATGTTTGTTGGCTTTGGAGCTTTTGGAGGAGAGGTTGGGATCCACTTATCTGCCCATATGTTTGCGGTTGTGCCAGCACCAATCTGAAAGCTATAATGGTCTTGTATTAGGGGAAAGGTGCTTCTTATACTTCTCCAAGCGAAGCTTGATGTTTTCTTTTCAGGAGCTGTGAGAATTGTTGCTTTCCTGAAATATTTGGCTTTGAGCACTTTTGATAGCAGCAAATCTGGTTGGCTCAGGACTCTCCATGTTTGTTTGGCGAGCAATGCCCTATTGAATAAACTCAAGTTTTTGAAACCTATTCCACCAAAGCGTTTTGGTTCTATTATGCTACTCCATCTCACCCATGGGATTGGGTTCTTGTCCTTGTGCGATTTCCACCAGAAACTCCTGATTTTATGCTCCATCTTTGTTAGTAGTTTCTGAGGGATGAGAAAGCATTGCATTGCATAGTTTGGGATGGCCTGCAATATTGACTTGATTAATACTTCTTTCCCTGCTTGATTCAGTAATCTATTACTCCAGCTATTCATTCTTTTATCCAGCTTGTCCAGAACGTATTGAAAGCAACTGGAGAAGTTTCTCCCTTTAAAATCGGGTAATCCCAGGTAAAATCCGAGTGTTGTCTTTTGTGGGATTTGTATCTCAGATGATAACTGCTTTTTCACTTGATCACTCAAGGGGTTACTGAAAGTGAGGGAAGACTTAGAGAGGTTGATTCTTTGGCCTGAGATGTCTGCGTATGTTTGCAGCAGCTGCTTGAGTTCTTCTACCTCTTGTGGTGAATCTCCCTGAAGTGGTTTGTGATCACATTACAGATGGCTTCTGGTTTAGTGTGATGCTGTCCTTGGGAGTCCTTTAATACGAGAATACGGTTTGTGAATCTTCTCTGGTTCATTTTAGCTTGAAAAAATTTTGTATTTCTGTCCCCATGACGCAACCAGGTGGCTCTGCTCCTGCTTCTCCAATACTCCTCTTCTATTCTAGTGAAATGAAGTAGTGCTTTCTTTGTTGTGAAGATGGCTTTCTTATCCCAGTTCGGAGCAGAGTATAATCGGTTAAGGTTCTTCTTCAACGATTCTATCCACCTTGCCGCATTTGGAATAATTGACGGTTTCCATTTCTCAATTTTTGCTTGTAGCTGGTGCAAGTTGTCTTGGATATTCGAAGAAGGATTGTGTGCGTGAATCTCGTCCCAAGTTGTTGCGAAGAACTCATTGTACCGCGGCATTTTAGACCATGTGTTGTTGAAGTAGAATCTTTTATGTGTTCTCAGCTCCTTCTCTGTGTTTACTATGATTGGCTTGTGATCCGATCCTATCCATTGCATATGTGTTACCAGTGCACTGGGGTGTAATTGGTGCCACAGTGAGTTTCCATAAGCCTTATCCAACATTATTTGAATCTGATGCTGGAATCTTTTGCCATGCCAAGTATATTTGCCACCTTTGTAGGGAATCTGTTAAGTGAGTAGGCTTGTATTACCTTATTGAAACTTCGGCAACTTCCCATGGATCTACGTGGCCCTCCAGTTTTGTGAGTCGGGTCGCTTATGTCATTAAAATCGCCTAACAGCATTAAAGGCTTGCTCTGGACTATGCTCGAGCTAGCTAAGGTGCTGAGGTATGACCAGAAGCTTTTCCTTTCCGAGTGTTTTGGTGGTCCGTATATGTACATTAGGCAGAAAGAATAAGACTCAACAGACACATTTATTAGATTCATATGGAGACCAGACTGAGACAACAAACTGACAGAGACATTATTCTTCCAAGCAATACATGCTCCGCCACTAGACCCGACAGCTGGGATAATTAAACTTGACTCGAAACCTAAGGACTTAACAAGATCTTCTACAAATACATTATTGTTTTTAGTCTCGACTAGGAAAAGTAGCTCCGGATTGTTGGTGCGGCATAAGCTCCGCAGGTATGGAATTGTCAAGGGGTTCCGGAGCCCTTGACAATTCCAATGGATGATTCTCATGGCACCTGTGGTGGCTTAATGGGTGCCACCATACCCTCAGTCTCAGTGACAGGATCATTTGCCGTTTGTGGAATTCCTCCAATCTTTGAGGAAGCAGCTTCCCCGTCTTCCGTAATCTCTGCCTTATCCGGAGCTGTATCTTTCAGAGTTGCTTTTGCTTTTACCTGTCGAGTTGTAAAACTGGATGAAGTCTCAGGGATCTTTCTCTTCCTCCCAGCAGAGTCAAGACTGGTTTTCTTTTGGGTCGTTATAGGAGATTCTCGTCTCACAAGCTTGGAGCGGACCTTCCTCTTTGTCGGTATTAGATCGGTCTCTTCACTTACAGGTTGCTTCCCTTGCATCTTGCTCAAAGCAGGTGTCTCTATTTCAACTCCATCGTCTGTTGTTTCAGAACCTCCACCAGATTCTTGTCCTGTCGTCTTCGTCATTTTCTCCTGTTTAAGCTTTGGGTCCACACTTAGAGGGTTCTCCAGATCAATATGTAATAGTGTCGCAGACCATGGTTGGGTTATGTTTTGCAGGTTCTCATCGGTGAGAAGTGGGAACTCTATTTGAGCTTCAATCCAAATCACATTTGGCGGGTCATCAGCTCCGAAGTTCAGCTGTGAGATTTCTAGCAAGAGTTGATCCTCCATTTGTGATACTTGCTTACTAGTCTCTGGGTTTCTCCTTCTGGAGTTGTGATGAGGTGGTGGGTTGATGGTGTTCTCAGAAGGTTTGTATTTATAGGCTGAGAGTTTGGGATCAAGAGGGGTCGTAAGTGGCGTGAAGTAGGAATCATGATGAGAATAAGGGGATTTAGGCTTGGGTTGATAAAGCGGGAGAGGTAGGATCTTTTCATTTGGTAGTGAGGTTTCAAATTGATTTAGGGAAACGAAGATGGGAGATATTGAGGGTGTGTGTGGAAAATGAAGGGTTTGGATAGTTTTTTGTATTGAAAGGGGAAAAAACAAGAGAGCAAAATGCCTAGAGAATATAAGATATAGATTTCTCAAGTCGATTTGATAGCAATCATTTGAGCTTTTTAGGTAAGGACTATGGAAAGATTTCGGGGATTTTGGTATAGATTTGTTTAACGAGAGGTGATAGGGATTTTGATTTGAATAGGAGCATCGGATATAACAACGAAGGGGAAAGGAAAGATTTTTGGGGGGGGGGGGGGTGGGGGGGGGGGGGGGGGGGGGAATAAGCTGGGAAATAAAGGATTGAGATGATATTGGGATGGGGGAACAAAGAAATCGCAAGATCGCTGGAGAAAGAACCTTCAATACAGAGAATAAAATCAGAGGAAGTAAGAGTATGGGAGGCGGAGACGGAGGAGGACGAAGGTAGAGAGAAGAGAGAGAGCATATTAGAAGAGAGAGAGTATCAATTCTCATAACAATCAATTCTCGGTTTTATTCGGTCCGATTCCCGATTCTCAATTAATTGTCCGTTAAAGCTTTGAAGAGATGAAATTTAAAAGACGACGAATGCCCTTCTGAGACAGGCGGGCACTGTAATAAATCTGCAATATCAAATCCTTTTTTAGTGGAATCTGAATTTCGTGTTCCAGATTTTACACCGGAGCTGTAAGTACTCTGAGAACCTTCTAACTCCGGTATAAATTTAACAGCCTTTTCCTTTGTTTATCTCTATCGACCTTTAAGACCCATGTGCATACTAAGTGTTCGATGAAATTCCTGACAGAAAATGAAGTCTATAGTTAGATCGATTAGTTTCATGTTTCTAACGAGAACAACAAAACTCGAACGTTATTTTTGTTCTCACGATCAATTCTCGGTTTTATTCGGTCCGATTCCCGATTCTCAATTAATTGTCCGTTAAAGCTTTGAAGAGATGAAATTTAAAAGACGACGAATGCCCTTCTGAGACAGGCGGGCACTGTAATAAATCTGCAATATCAAATCCTTTTTTAGTGGAATCTGAATTTCGTGTTCCAGATTTTACACCGGAGCTGTAAGTACTCTGAGAACCTTCTAACTCCGGTATAAATTTAACAGCCTTTTCCTTTGTTTATCTCTATCGACCTTTAAGACCCATGTGCATACTAAGTGTTCGATGAAATTCCTGACAGAAAATGAAGTCTATAGTTAGATCGATTAGTTTCATGTTTCTAACGAGAACAACAAAACTCGAACGTTATTTTTGTTCTCACGATTTGGTAGATCGAACAATTCATGTATCTACGGAGTTACAGGAAATTATACGGATTGTTTCTTCCCCAATTGGTGGTTTAGATGACCTTGAAGAAAACTTGAACCGGGTCTCGGTATCTCCATCACCCAACATTGTTACCCAAGTGATCGATTCTTGCAAAAACGAGACTTCACCGAGAAGGCTGTTGAGGTTTTTCTCCTGGTCGTGTAAAAGCCTGGGATCTAATTTACAGGACAAGGAATTCAATCATGTCCTGAGAGTTTTGGCTAAGAAGAAGGATCATACAGCTATTCAGATACTCTTATCACATCTCAGGAAGGAGAATCGGGCGATGGACAAGCAAACTTTTAGCCTTGTCGCCGAAACTCTGGTTAAGCTTGGTAAAGAAGACGATGCTATAGGTATCTTCAAGATCTTGGACAAGTTTCATTGCCCACGAGATAGTTTCACTATCACGTCTATTATAAGTGCGCTTTGTTCTAGAGGACATGTGAAGAGAGCATTGGGAGTTATCCATCATCACAAGGATGCAATCTCCGGGAATGAACTATCTGTATATAGAAGTCTTTTATTCGGGTGGTCGATACAAAGAAATGTGAAGGAAGCAAGAAGAGTTATACAAGACATGAAATCTGCTGGGATCACACCTGATTTGTTCTGTTTCAACTCGTTGCTTACATGCCTCTGCGAAAGAAACGTTAATCACAACCCATCTGGGCTTGTTCCTGAAACTTTGAACATTATGTTGGAGATGAAATCTTACAAAATCCAACCTACTTCTATTAGTTACAACATATTGCTCTCCTGTTTAGGAAGGACGAGGAGGGTGAAAGAGTCATGCCAGATCCTTGAGGCAGATGAAGAGATCAGGATGTGATCCCGATACAGCAAGCTATTACTTTGTTGTGAGGGTTCTGTATCTGACAGGAAGGTTTGGGAAAGGCAATCAAACAGTAGAGAGATGATCGCACGGGGACTAAGACCCGAACGCAAATTCTATTATGATCTGATTGGAGTTCTTTGTGGGGTTGAGCGGGTAAATTTTGCGCTTCAATTGTTTGAGAAGATGAAAAGAAGCTCTGTGGGTGGTTATGGTCAGGTTTATGATCTGCTCATACCAAAATTATGTAAAGGAGGAAATTTTGAGAAAGGAAAAGAGCTTTGGGAAGAGGCAATGTCACTTGAT
>CM071721.1:22485672-22496668 GCA_036630335.1 Physaria fendleri | reverse complement strand
GCAGATTGTTTGGCCAAGTTTGCTAAGGACTTTTCGATTTATTACGGCTCAATAGACAATAAGATCCCACTATGGCTTAGACCATTTTTGGATGTTTAAACTTGATTTCATATTCATGGTTTAATAAAAGTATGGTTTTGGGAAAAAAAAAAGATTTTATTGGAGGTGACGAGACAGTGCGAGTCAGTTGGTACCGCGCCGCACCATCCGACGAAAAGATCATGAATTCGAGTCACCAAATATTGGAAACACTTAAAATGCGTTAAAAAAAAAAGAAAGATTTTACTGGGGTATTTTAAAATTTTGGTTTAATAGTTATTGAGTTCGATTCCTAATTATATACCCCCTAAATTTAGAAAATTGAAAAGATGTCCAAAAATTTAGGAATTGATGATGTTCTATTAGGCTATGGTTCGGATTTGATAACATTTTTTTAAGATCTGATTTGGTTTGTTTTTTCGAATTCGGATACTCTAGTAATCCAAAATAATTTGAAGACTGTCATGCTGATCTGTGATTAAAACAAAACAACATGGGTCGATTTTCATCTTCATCGATAATATTGGACACCTACGGAAGTTTTCTTAATTGTTGCAGGTTGTCAAAAGATAATTAACCCAATAATAAATTAATTGCACATTTTAGGAAAGTTAATACTTGTGTGAGCATTTGTGCCGTATCGTGGTTAAGCCCACTTAGCAAAGCCCAATGTGTTTTTTTTTTTTTTTAACGCAATAACTTAGATTGATATTAATGATAGAGATCCTTGTGTTTTTTTTTTTTAACGCAATAACTTAGATTGATATTAATGATAGAGATCCTTGTGGATCAAGTTTACAAGATAGTCAGGAAAATTAATGATAGAGATCCTTGTGGATCAAGTTTACAAGATAGTCAGGAAATAAATGTAATATACTATTACTTAGAACATGAGCTTGTCTAGATAGATAATCAGCCACTTTATTAGCATCTCGTCGTACCCAGCAAAACTTACAAGAATCAAATTCCTGTGACAGCATTGCAATATCGCGTACCCAGTTATGAAGGTGGAAATTTCTTGTATGCCCTGTGACTAAATTGATAACCTCTTTGTTATCCCCTTCAAACATAACATACCTATATCCTTGTCTTGAGCATACTTTCATAGCTGAAACTAAGGCTGATAATTCACCCTCCAATGCCGATTGATGAACATTTGAAGTATCTGTAGTAGTGAAACAAACCGAACCATTATGCTGTCTAATGATAATGCCAATACCTGTACGTCCCTCTCTATAGGAAGCATCATAATTGCATTTAACATAAGGTTCTCTTGGACATTCCCAATGTGAAGACGTAACCGGTGTAGTCCTCAGAGTATAATTTTGCGTACTGTGCTCGGTTGTTTGAGCAGAACACCATTCATTGGAATCTCTTTTTGCTAAATTGATAGTTGTCGACCATGGAATCTGTCTATGTTGGAAAACTAGCACATTCCGGCTCTTCCATAACCGCCATAGTAACCATAGAGGTAAATGATCATAACCAGGTATTGTTGAACCAATATTCATGTCAAGAATGACTTTTAATTTGTCCTCAAAACCTATATTGGGATCATAAAGCATTCTTGTTGGAACTCCAGAACCTCGCCAAACAAGTTGTGCATAGGGACAATTGAATAAAATATGATTAGTGTCTTCTACCCCTGCACAACAACGTAAACATTGATTTGTTTGTGAGATATGCCTGTGATGTAGCTGAGCATTAGTTGGCAGAATTGTAGACAAAGCTTTCCAAAGAAAGTGTTTTAATTTTGATGCTGTCCGTAACTTCCATATCCTCTGTTTCATGTTCTGATCTCCAGGTGGAGCGATCGGATATTGATAAGCAGGGGTATGTGATAAGAACCAATATGCTGATTTAACAGAGTATATGCCGTCCTTTGTATATGCCCACCCCAAATAGTCAATGTTAGCCTGAGAACACAATTTGGTATTTAGGACTTTGTCAACATCATTCGGATGAACTAACCTCCTTACTTTATCTTCATTCCATTCAACGACGTTATCCTTGAACAAATCCTGAACCGTTAACGAAGGATCTATGGTCGCTCTTGCTTGTGGAGATCGTGGTGGTCGTGTATTTAACCATGGATCAGACCATGCACTGATCGAAGCTCCATTACCAATAACAAACTGAAAACCCGGTTTTATAGCATCACGAGCTTGGACTATAGACTGCCATATATACGAAGACTTCTTTTTTGCCTGAGCATTGAAGATATTTGAATCATGAAAATACCTGGCCTTGAGAACTCTAGCCATAAGACAGTTTGGGTGTTGGAATATACGCCAAACTTGTTTACCTAGTAAAGCAATATTGAAGGTTTGGAAATCACGAAATCCTAATCCACCTTCCTTTTTATGGAGGCATAATCTTTTCCATGATAACCAATGCATCCCCTTATTACCATCTCCTTTATCCCACCAATATTCTGCTAATAGTCGATCTAGATCATCGCAAAATAACTTCGGTAGCTTAAAGAGATTCATACAGTATATAGGCATAGCCATAGCAACAGATTTTAGTAAAATCTCTTTACCTCCTGGAGAAAGAAACCTTTTACTCCATCCTTTTGTCTTAGCTCGTACGCGATCAAGAAAGCCCAATGTGTTATGTGTGATTTAAAGAGTTAAATCGTATCTTTAATTTATCTTTAAGGAAAAAATTAAAAATGTCGCCGTCTGTGGGGATCGAACCCACGACCACGTGGTTAAAAGCCACGCGCTCTACCACTGAGCTAAGACGGCTTTTTGATAATATTTGTGCAAATAAATAAATTATTAATATTAGTCTTAATATAATTGTTTGGCAAAACAAAACACGTCCGGAACTAGATCTGCACTTGTATCCAAACAAAGAGCTAAGGATTTTTTTTTGTCATGAGTTTTGTCATAGACCACTTAGACTATCTACCTTAGTTTCAACACCCAATTTTATTCAACACCCTTAATATTATTACACATCATATTCTCTCTCTTCCACCTCATAATTCAACACTTATTTTTATTTTACATTTTACAATGGTTTATTTAAAAGATTCAACATCCTACCCCACATGTTTTATTAACCATCCCACATACTTTTTTTAAACATCAATTATTTTTATTAAAATACACTTAAATTTGATTAAAACACACATAATTATTAAAACACACATTTTTTTTTAAAAAAATATTTTAATCTTTAAACATTCCGAACTTTGTCCATATATGTTTGACTATGTGATTTAATAATTCTTTTAACATTATGTGAAACAGAACTTCGAACATTCAGTTTGCAATTCGTGATGTATATTTGAATCACGCAATTCAGATCTAACACGCATATGATTTACAAATGCAGGGAGCACCTTAGTAGAAAATGTTTTTTTTTTATGAAAGAAATGTTTATGGGAATGAAAAGAGTTATTATTGGGATCAATTTTGACCAAAAAAATATATATTTTTGTGTCCAAATCAAATTAAACGAATTTCTATGTATAGAGTATGAAAAATATAGATTTTGATATAAATATAAAAATAAAATAATTATTATATTTTTGAATAATTTAATTTTAACAGTAATGGGGAAAGAGAAAAAAATTTGGTTGGAAGAAAAAAATTACCAAAATACAATCTCTCTCGTCAAAATGCTAAACCAATGATAACTTCCCATCTGTCATATTTTTCCTTTCTTCCGAATTCAATAGCTCTTGAATATATTCAATCTTAATTAATCCACGTGTTTTTCAACAGGTAAATTATATCCCCACTGTACGCATTCAGTAGTTGAAAACTAAAATTAAACAGGCCACTTTGAATGGTCTTACAGTGGTGTGTTTAATTTTAGTTTTCAACTACTGATTACAGTGCAATGGAGATGTAATTTACGTGTTGAAAACACGTGGATTAATTGAAGATGAATTTATTCATCGGCTGTTGAATTCGAAAGAGAGGGAGAATGTGACATGTGTAGAGTTATGATTGGTTTAACATTTTGATCCGAGAGATATTTTTTTAGTATAAAAAAAGTTCCAAACAAATTTTTAAACTCAGTTATATAATTGTAACATGATTATTTTTTATTTTATTTTTCATCAAAATTTATTATTTCTTATATTCTATAAATAGAGACTAGATGATTATTTTTTATTTTATTTTTCATCAAAATTTATTATTTCTTATATTCTATAAATAGAGACTAGTTTCGTTTGATTTGGACAAAAAAATATTCTGTCAGAAATAGATCCTAATAATAACATTTAAATCCTGAAATTCTCGAAATAATAACATCAAAGTTTTATATTTATCTACAAAATGTTTTTAAAAATTTTTAAAAAAGAAATTATAATGTTTGTATATGGAATATTATACCTAATAATAACATTTAAATCCTGAAATTCTCGAAATAATAACATCAAAGTTTTATATTTATCTACAAAATGTTTTTAAAAATTTTTAAAAAAGAAATTATAATGTTTGTATATGGAATATTATAATAATTATATGTGTTTTGATTTTTTAAAAAAGAAATTATAATGTTTGTATATGGAATATTATAATAATTATATGTGTTTTGATAAAAAGTATATTATAATAAAATTATATGTTTTAATAAAAATGTGGGGTATGGTGTTGAATTTTTTAAACAAAACCATTTTAGAGTATAAACTAAAAATTGGTGTTGAATTATGATGTGGAAGAAAGAGAATAATGACGTGTAATAATATTAAAGGTGTTGAATAAAAATGAGTGTTTAAACCAATACACATAGTCTTACTTGCACTCAAATTCACATATTTCCTTTATCAAAAAAAAATTCACATATTTCAGCTTCTACATATAAAAAGTGTTTTATAAATTTATGGTCAAAATACTGAACAAGTCATTTTTGAAATTGTGAGATGGGAAATTGATGGAGAAAGAATAGATTTTAAAAGAAGAAGCTGAGAAGTGAGAATAACATTTTTTTTTTTTTTTTTTGGCAGGGAACATATTTTGATTTATTCTTCGCAACTTGCATCAAATATCTAGTTGTTGCTCCCATCACCTTCACATCTTTATTTCACTCTCATTTCTTTGACATTCGAACACAATACTGTAGTTTCTGGTTCTAACGTGTTTACTCCATTATATTTATTTCGTTTTCTTTTTCTATTATTTGATTCATCAATTATATCAAAAATTAGATAGACGTTTTACAAAAAAAATAAAAAAAAAAATAGATAGACAAAAAAAAATAGATAGACAAAATCAACTAAGATAGTGGTGCCCATACTCTCTTACCAATTATAATGGTTCCAACTTTGATTCACACACAAAAATATGAACCTACATTATTTTAGAATAATTTAAGTTTTTTTTTTTTTTTGTAATGGAGGATAATTTAAGTTCTATTATTAGAAATGTGTTTGTTTCTAAATTGGTGAAAGATCACTAGTGTGAAAGATCACTAGTAAATGCTTGCAAAAAACTGACGAAAAAGCCCTTTTGTATTAGATATGTGGTAGGAGTGATTATTCTGAACTTGAGGGGCAAAACACAAACAATACATAACCACATATGTTCTCTTCCACATAAAAACACTTTGATTTTTTTTAGGGACCATTTTGGAGATAGATAGGATACAAGACAAGAGGGAAAGAGAGGGTCTTCTTCATTATAACTTCAATATGGATCAAAGGCTTCAGATATACCATATGAGTTGTCGCTGTGATTGTGAAGAGTTTAGAAAACAAAGAAGAAAGAAGGGCCAAAAGAGAGAAAACCAACAAAAGCTTAATTTTCAGTTTATTCTCTGCTAACGTGCGGCCTAAGTAACAAACATGTACTCCTCTCTCTGTTTTCTGATTAAGAACTTTTCTCTGTTTATACCAAACAAGAGACAAAATCCTCATGCTTCTGTCTTTATTTCTTACCCTCTCAGGTCTAATTACGGAGTTAAAGAGCTCGCTTGGGAAAATGGGCAATTAACAGTTCATGGTCTATCCGACGAAGTCGAACCAAACACCTTGACTAACCCTATATGGACATGTGAGACTTTGGAGTCTGTGGTTCATCAAGCAGCTCTTCAACAGCCAAGCAAGATTCAGCTACAGAGTCCGAATGTTCCAAACCATAATTTCATCAAGCAGCTCTTCAACAGCCAAGCAAGATTCAGCTACAGAGTCCGAATGTTCCAAACCATAATAATGAGAGCAAAGACGAATCTTGTTCAAGAAAACGCGTGGATCGTTGGTTTGCTGTTCAAGAGGATAGCCATAGAGTTGGTCACAGCGTGACTGCAAGTGCAAGTGCAAGTGGTGCTAATATGTCTTGGGCATCTTATGAATCTGGTCGGAGCTTGAAGACAGCTAGAACTGGAGATAGAGACTCTTTACGATCTGGATCTGTAAGAACTAACCAAATCAAATTCTGAAAGATTGCTTGAGAAATAACCAACAAGAGGACTTTTTTTTTACAGGAAACTCAAGATACTGATGAAGGAGATGAACAAGAGACGAGAGGAGAAGCAGGAAGATCTAATGGAAGACGTGGAAGAGCTGCTGCAATTCACAACGAATCTGAAAGGGTACTGAAAAAAACACAAATCAATTTTAACTTTTTAAAGAATAGAGATTCTGACTCTTTCTGAGATTTTGATTCAGAGACGACGTGATAGGATAAACCAGAGGATGAGAACACTTCAGAAGCTGCTTCCTACAGCAAGTAAGGCTGATAAAGTGTCTATTTTGGATGATGTAATCGAACATCTTAAACAGCTACAAGCACAAGTTCAGTTTATGAGTCTAAGAGCTAATTTGACACAACCTATGATGATTCCACAACAATCAGTTCTCAGCATCCAACACCAACAACAACAACAGCAGCAGCAGCAACAACAGTTTCAGATGTCCTTGCTTGCGACAATGGCGCAAATAGGAATGGGAGGTAGTGGCAATGCCTATGGAGGTTTAGTTCCTCCTTCTCCTACTCCGTTGATGGTCCCTCCTATAGCTAACAGAGACTGTACCAATGGTTCTTCAAACGCGAATGGGAGGTAGTGGCAATGCCTATGGAGGTTTAGTTCCTCCTTCTCCTACTCCGTTGATGGTCCCTCCTATAGCTAACAGAGACTGTACCAATGGTTCTTCAAACGCTATAACTGATCCTTACAGCGCCTTTTTCGCACAGGTAAAACCGCTTTTAACTGTTTAGGTTTTCATATATATACAAATCTTGAGCTCACTGCTGTTGTCCTTTCTGTTTCAGACAATGAATATGGATCTTTACAACAAAATGGCTGCAGTGATCTATAGACAACAGTCTGATCAGAACACAAAGGTAAATACTGGGATGCCTTCGAGTTCTTTGAATCACGAGAAAAGAGATTAGTCTAATGAGTATATATATTGATTCATATATAGATTAAATTCTTCAGATGCAGATGTTGTAGCCTTGCTCTGAGTTTTGTGAGATGTCTCATTAGGTTCCTGAAGAGAGATAACAGTTTCAAAAGCACTAACAAGAGCTTTGACTTTGCCTTTGCCTTTCCTCATCTTCATGAACTCATCCACCGTCTCCTCAATCAAATTGTTGAACAATGTCATCATTTTCTTTTTCCCTTGCACTTTTTGATGCCTTAGAACAACCTTTTCACATCCACTACCTCCACAAGAATTGCTTTCTGTCTCAACATCCAATCTTTTATCTTTTAGATTCTTCTTCATTCCTTCGGTTTGCGCATTCAATTCCTGCATTAAGCTCCTCTTGAACTTGATCAATTTCGAAGAAGAATCTTTGGCTTTCGGTATAATAACCTTTCCCTTCTTGATACTTAGCTGCTTAGTTAGAGTCACCTTTACTTCTCTCCTCTTAGAACTAGTCTTCTTCTCCGATTCAAGGTCTATAGAAACACTTTCTTTCTTCTTAGTCAAACTAGTACTGGTTTTACCAGTAGGACTAGAACCATGTTTAGGAGTACTCAAGCTTTTAATTCTACTTCTCATGGATTTTTTCTCAGATGATGGCTGCTTCTCGCTCTTAACACTTTTGACACTAGATTCACCACCACTCACAGTCTTCTCTTTTACATCTTCACTGCTAATTGTTTGAGTCTTTGCCTTCACCTTAGAACTACTTCCACCACCATTGATCCTTGAAACCTTCTCCATACCAGTATCTGTCTTCTCATTTCTCAAGCCATGAACCTGTTTAAAAACACCTAAATCACTCAGAATAATCTCTGATTCTTCATTTTTCCTGGCTCTATCATTGCTTTTAACACTAGAACCATCAACAGAACTCGCAATCCCACTACCGCTAGATTCTGAATTCACAGAAGCACATGGCTTTCTTTTCACAACCAAAGCATCTCTCAGAGCCACAGGACTCTTTCCCATTGACTTCCTTGTCAAACTTGAATTCTCAACTTTAGTTACATCAGGTCCTGCGACACTCTTTCTCCGCGCCATCTTCCATGGTTCCATAGGACTCTCTGGTTTAGTACTCGGACTTCCCATTATTTTCCTTGTCAAACTTGAAGTCTCAACTTTAGTAAAATCAGAGACTTGAACACTCTTTCTCCTCCCCATCTTCCATGGTTTCATAGCATCATCTTGATCACACTTCTTCCCGTATTTACACAAATCATGAGTCGAACCAACAGGCTGATTTCCGCGATAACGAGACTGAACAACCTGTGGTTTACTTGCTCCTCTACCTAGCATTCCAGTTGAATGACGTCTCAATGAAGCACCTTGTGGCTTAAGCACCACTTCATTAATCACCGGTATAATCTCTTCTTGATCCTTGGATACAACAGAGATAACATCCATTACAGGTACTATTCCCGCATACCTTTCTTCAGACATCTATAATCAAAAGAGTGATTAGTTTTGAACAAAACCTAGACATCTATGAACAGAACATAACAGAAGCACTTTACTTCGTCAATTATATATCAGATCAATACCTAAGCTATACAAAACTGAATTTTGATCATGACCCATCTCGAAAATTAGTCACTTGCATACAAAACAATAAGATAAAAGAAAATTTTTTGATAGAGATTAAAGGATAATGACCTTATTTCACAGTACCGTGATAATTACTCCACGCGCTTCTTGAACACTCTTTCTCCTCCCCATCTTCCATGGTTTCATAGCATCATCTTGATCACACTTCTTCCCGTATTTACATAAATCATGAGTCGAACCAACAGGCTGATTTCCGCGATAACGAGACTGAACAACCTGTGGTTTACTTCCTCCTCTACCTAGCATTCCAGTTGAATGACGTCTCAATGAAGCACCTTGTGGCTTAGGCACCACTTCATTAATCTCCGGTATAATCTTTTCTTGATCCTTGGATACAACAGAGATAACATCTTCTACATTTTCCACATCCATTACAGGTACCATTCCCGCATACCTTTCTTCAGACATCTAGAATCAAAAGAGTGATTAGTTTTGAACAAAACCTAGACAGCTATGAACAGAACATAACAGAAGCACTTTACTTCGTCAATTATATATCAGATCAATACCTAAGCTATACAAAACTGAATTTCGATCATGACCCATCTCGAAAAATTAGTCACTTGCATACAAAACAATAAAATAAAAGAATTTTTTTTGATAGAGATTAAAGGATAATGACCTTATTTCACAGTACCGTGATAATTACTCCACGCGCTTAAAAATAAAAAAAAAAAAAAAAAAAAATCTAGGAAACAAACTTGGCGAAATAAGGAAGTAAATTGTAAGGACAAAGATACACAAAGACGACAGAAGGATGAAATCTTCTCATGGAGGAGCCATGACACATGTACTAGAGGGAGAATCTGATTTTGAAAAAATAAATAAAAATATCTTATTATTTACTTTAATTTACTTTTGCTAGATTTTCTCATTTAAATATTTTTTTTCTGGTCAGTCTAGATTTGCTTAATCTTTTATTAAATTTTAGAATATTAATTTACCGATTTGATAAAATTTAATATTTAATATAAGAAAGGACAATTTTTTTGAATATTTTCATTTCCCCAAATTAGTAATTTTCTTATTTAAAAGTTTATATTATATAAGAAAGATAACAATTTTTAGAATCATTTATTTACTTAAATTAGCAATTTTCTTAATTATTTAAAATATGGACAAAAAAAAGAGTGAAAGTTAAAATATTTTTTAGTTTGACAAAAAAAAAGTTTAGAATATTTTTTTTGGAGTAAAGATATTGATTTTTGTTGTTAGAAAAAAGGTAAAAGAGAGACCATTTCCGATTTTACGATTCATCATGTACCCCGTACTTTTAACTCAGACGCGGACCTTCTAGTTCGACTCGAGGAGCTCGAACCTTCTCAGTTACCGCTCGTTATGTTAGTGATGTACCCCCGGCCTGATTGACCGGGATGGGGTAAACTAGTTTCTTATATGTTGGCAAAAAAAAGAAAAAAGGTAAAAGATGCTTTTATTATAATTTTCCGACAACTGAAAATTTCAGTCCTTAGACTTGACTCTTTTTCGGCCATAGACCGGTCCAAAAGCTACCATCAGCTTGGTCCTTGCGTCCTGCAGACTCGTTCTCGGGTTTTTGCTTCGGTTCACCTTCCAGCTTCTTGACCACATTTATACTTGATGGCTGTTTCACTCTCTCAGGAATCACATCCAAACATCCTCTGTAAACCCAAGATCAAAGTTCATCAGTTAGATATAAACATACTCATCAACAAGATTTATTAAAGAGACCATATCATACAAGACAAGATGCAGCAAGTTCTTAGATATGAGTTGTCTCCGTTCATTGATCTTTTCAAATGCATGTTCCTCTGTTATTTCTTGTTCTTCATTGGTTTCTTCTCTAATTTTCCTCGACTCAAAAGTGAGTGTCTTCTCCAATGCTTCTTGTCGAGCTCTCCTTATATTAACAAGGGCCTGCTACAACGTTATTTTAAGTTTAGCATAAAGAGTGGGACTTTTTTTTTTTTTTTTTTTTTT
>CM071721.1:22445552-22458809 GCA_036630335.1 Physaria fendleri | reverse complement strand
TGCAAAAGCCTATGCAACCACCTTGATAAGGGGCCTTGTAGGAGGAAGATTCTCTGAAGAAGAAGCTATGGCTTACATAGACAATGCTGCGTCTAAACCTCTCTAAATCTTCACTCAGAAACTGCTCTTTTGATTGCAATTTGGAGATTAAAGTTTCTGATTTATTCATTTAGCATTAAGACCACAGGTTGTGAGATATTTCATTGTGTACTTCAGTGGAAGATCAGTGGAAGATTGTGTCTTTCTCTTGGCTGTTATATACTTGCTTAGGTGCAAACTCTCCTAGATGAGTACATATTGAATTTGGAAACTCATGTCCTACTGAGTACACGTTGCTACTGTTTCTCAGCTTAGCTCTGACTGAAAAACCGAATCTTTGTTTCTGAGTATCACTCAGTTATTCGATTCCCTATTGTTTGGTACAAAGTTGGTGTCAAGTCCGGCCCTAAGGACAAGCTAACCAAATTTGTGGCTTTCTAACCGGCCCTGTTGGGATTGTAGGAAGTTGCTCTTGACCTGACTTCTGATTTTTCAGGATTGCTAGGTCTCTTGTTGTGTGAATTCATTTGTTAGTGTGTAGATACTTCCTCATATCAGACCCCAAGCAAAACTGAATTGAAGCTCACATTTTGTTTTAAGATTCATACCTGAAGAAACAGTCTCAAGCTACAAATTATTTTCAAGATAGCAAAAAGCAGATTGTTTCTAGAGAATGTATTTCGTTCATGAAGCAATGTAGAATAGCTAGCTACTTGTCATAGGATTAAATATGAAAAGACAAGTCTTGACAACATTTTGTGTGTATAGGTTCAAGCTCTTTTGGCAATGTCAGTGTCATCTTCGAAAGATCCACCGATTGGTTCATTCTCCATCTTCATTTCACTTTTCTCAAAGCTTCCAAAATCAGTGTCATCTTCGAAAGATCCACCGATTGGTTCATTCTCCATCTTCATTTCACTTTTCTCAAAGCTTCCAAAATCATCACCTCCAATTTGGCCACCACCACCAAGCTGAGTATTGTCACCACTGAACTGAGAGCTGTTGCCCATTGGGTTTCCTCCAAACTGATTGTCTCCACTGAGTATTGTCACCACTGAACTGAGAGCTGTTGCCCATTGGGTTTCCTCCAAACTGATTGTCTCCAGCGAGTCCGCCATTGCTGCTATTGTAAGTATTGGTGGCACCACCATAACCACCACTTCCATTAAAGTCACCAGTCGTACCTGTGCTCACACTTGAACCCTCACCATACCTGCTGCCGGTAGATCCAAAGCCACTGTTTGCATCATATCCAGCACCACCTCCATAGCCACCAGCACCACCACCTCCATAGCCACCAGCAGCACCACCTCCATAACCACCAGCAGCACCACCTCCATAAAGCACCACCTCCATAACCACCAGCAGCACCACCTCCATAGCCACCAGCAGCACCTCCTCCATATCCACCACCTCCATAGCCACCAGCACCACCTCCATAGCCACCACCTCCATAACCACCGCCTCCATAACCACCACCACCATAGCCACCGCCGCCACCACCACTCGTTCTATCATTTGCATAATTTACTTTAACAACTCTGCCATGGAGATCCTGAGGGAGGATTAAGGAGTTGGATAAGAAAAGGGATGATTATCAATGAAAGTTCACAGACATTATGACTCTTTTAAAGATTCATAGATCAGCAATTACCCGGCCATCCAAAGCCTGGATAGCACTTGAGGCAGCCTCTGCAGAGGTGAATGTAACAAATCCAAATCCCCTCGACCTACCAGTTTCTAGCACTTGAGGCAGCCTCTGCAGAGGTGAATGTAACAAATCCAAATCCCCTCGACCTACCAGTTTCACGATCCAGAATTACTCTAGCTGTGAAAGAATATAAAGGCTGCGTTAGCAGAAGGCAAATAAACAAACCAAACACAAGTGCCTATTTATTCACTAACACAGTGCAATAATAATTACAAGAAAACCATATAGATCAAGTTAAAGTTATTTACTTTCGACGACTTCACCATAAAACCATATAGATCAAGTTAAAGTTATTTACTTTCGACGACTTCACCATATTTGTTGAAAGCTTCTCTTAAGCTATCCTCATCCATGCTATAAGCCATACCTTACAATATAAAAACAAAACAAAAAATCATAAGTAACAATGTAGCAAAGCAACTAAACAAAATCTTCATTTCAAGTTTTCAGCATAACTTCTAAGGCTAGACTCACCTCCAATAAAGAGCTTAGAAGATGACATGCACCTTAACGCCTGAAAAAGAGAAGGACTTGATAAAGAAACCTTGCTCGTGTTCTGCTTCAATATGTTGCCGAATTTACTCAGAAAAGCCATCGCTATTAAATATCTGAAACGGAGAAATGCACACAATCAGCCATCGCAAACTCAATTTAAAGTAATGATCATATCAACTTCTATTTTCTATCTAGCAATTAGCAAGTCACCCCTAAAGAACAGTGTCTTAAAACGACAATCAAAGCTTATAAATTTGCAATCTTTCCCTTGCAAATTCCTAACTTTATAGGAACCAAACAAAGCAGCTAAGTCGTAATTAGAGATCAGTAACAAGCATCGGAACCAAAATCCATGAAAATGAAAAGCGAAGAAATGGCCGAGATCACTCACAATCAGATACAGAGAGCCCTTAAAACAGCTAGAGAGAATCAAACTGACAACTTCTAGGGTTTATGAGAAAGAAATGAGGGTGAAAAGTAAGTACCTTTCTACACTTCGCTTCCTCTGTGATTCTTCTCGCTTCTTCTTATATCTTAAAACCCTACTTGTCCGAGGAAGGGTTTATGTAGCGACTTTGCAAGATCTAAGTAAATCCTGAATCTTAAAACCCTACTTGTCCGAGGAAGGGTTTATGTAGCGACTTTGCAAGATCTAAGTAAATCCTGACCGTTAATCTAGTGACTTTGTACAATATCACAGACTTCAAGCATTTTTCATTGGGTCGTCATTTGTTTTCAGTGACAGTCAGTGGTTATAATTAATAACAATTATATGGGCCTTTTTATTGAGCCAATCAGGCCCATTATTGGCCCATAAGGCATAGTTTTAAAGTATAAATATGACAATACAACTCTCTGAATTTGATCTTTCGCAGCCAACAACACTCTCTTTTCGATTTACCTAAAAAATATGACAATACAACTCTCTGAATTTGATCTTTCGCAGCCAACAACACTCTCTTTTCGATTTACCTAAAGCCCTAAACCTCGCCGAAAACTTCTAGAAGCAGCTTGCTTTGAGCTAATTTGTTTGTGGGTACCGAAATGGAGGAAGGGAACGAAGTGGAGAAGACGTTTGCAGAACTTGGTTTGCGTGAGGAGCTTGAAATGGAGGAAGGGAACGAAGTGGAGAAGACGTTTGCAGAACTTGGTTTGCGTGAGGAGCTTGTGAAAGCTTGCGATAGAGTAGGATGGAAGAAACCTTCGAAAATTCAAGCTGAAGCTCTTCCTTATGCTCTTGAAGGTATATATATCTCCTCGACCTTTTGTTCTTAGTCTGTGTTTAATTTGCGATTATAAAGTTATAAACTTTTTGATTATTAGGGTTTATCATACAATTAATTGAATCTAATGTGTTTAGGGAAAGATGTAATTGGACTTGCACAAACTGGTTCTGGTTGGTTCTGGTAAAACTGGAGCTTTCGCTTTACCTATATTGCAAGCACTTCTGGAATATGTTTATGATTCTGAGCCTGAGAAAGGACGTAGACCTGATCCTGCGTTCTTCGCCTGTGTTTTATCTCCAACTCGGTATGAATGATTCAATTTGCTCAACAGGTTTCTTATAGCGTTTACATGTTTGATCATTCTTATTGGATTTGATTGTTCTGTTTTCTTGTCTTTAGAGAGCTTGCAATCCAGATTGCTGAACAATTTGAAGCTCTAGGAGCTGATATAAGTCTTAGGTGTGCTGTGGTAAGTTGACGATTTAACCATGTTTACTACAACAATCATAGAATTGGGGTTTAAACTGAATATGTCATTTTCTTTTCTAGCTTGTTGGAGGTATAGACAGGATGCAACAAACCATTGCTCTTGGGAAACAGCCTCATGTTATCGTACGGTTATTTCTTAAATTGTGTTCTGCGCTTATTGCGAGGTAATCTAGTAGCTAAGTTTTCTACGTTGTTCATTAGGTTGCAACACCTGGTCGTCTTTGGGATCATATGTCTGACACAAAAAGCTTTTCTCTGAAAACACTGAAATATCTGGTAAAATTTATGCTCATATTTTGTTGATCTTTTTTTTTGTTTTTTTTTTTTGTTTGGAGATTCAGTGAATTTATGTTTACTTCAATTCAATTTGCTCAACAGGTTTCTTATAGCGTTTACATGTTTGATCATTCTTATTGGATTTGATTGTTCTGTTTTCTTGTCTTTAGAGAGCTTGCAATCCAGATTGCTGAACAATTTGAAGCTCTAGGAGCTGATATAAGTCTTAGGTGTGCTGTGGTAAGTTGACGATTTAACCATGTTTACTACAACAATCATAGAATTGGGGTTTAAACTGAATATGTCATTTTCTTTTCTAGCTTGTTGGAGGTATAGACAGGATGCAACAAACCATTGCTCTTGGGAAACAGCCTCATGTTATCGTACGGTTATTTCTTAAATTGTGTTCTGCGCTTATTGCGAGGTAATCTAGTAGCTAAGTTTTCTACGTTGTTCATTAGGTTGCAACACCTGGTCGTCTTTGGGATCATATGTCTGACACAAAAAGCTTTTCTCTGAAAACACTGAAATATCTGGTAAAATTTATGCTCATATTTTGTTGATCTTTTTTTTTGTTTTTTTTTTTTGTTTGGAGATTCAGTGAATTTATGTTTACTTCACATCATTCATCAGGTTCTTGATGAAGCAGATAGACTGCTGAATGAAGATTTTGAGACATCTCTTAACTTGATTTTGGAAAAGATCCCCCATGATCGTAAAACATTTCTTTTTTCAGCTACTATGACTAAAAAGGTATGAACCTTGATTGACTGGTACTTGTTTCGATTAAACCGTCTCCCTGTTATATATTGAGTGGAAGATTTAAGAAGGAACAACTGATTGAAGTCACTGAAATCATTTTGGTCTATAAGGTTTGGAAACTTCAAAGGGCATGTCTGAAGAATCCTGTGAAGGTATACAAACACTAGATGACTTCAATTATTTCTTGACAGCTATCATTGTTCGAGGTATATCAATTGTATGTTCATTACTTTCCTCCAGATTGAAGCTGCCTCCAAATATTCCACAGTTGATACTCTAAAACAGCTGTATCGGTTTGTTGCCGCTAAATACAAGGTACCTTATTTTACATCACAGAGGAGCATTGAACAGGTTCAAAGCAGGGGAATGCAATATCTTGGTTTGCACCGATGTAGCTAGCAGAGGGCTCGATATCCCATCCGTTGATGTAGTTATCAATTACGATATTCCCACAAATTCAAAGGTTAGCCTCTCTCGCCTTTCTTCCGTCATGAATCAGTGATCTTGAGGACACACATTGATCTCCCAGATATGTGTCATAGGATTACATCCACAGAGTGGGAAGAACCGCTCGTGCTGGACGTCCTGGTGTTGGGATATCACTTGTTAACCAGTATGAACTCGAGTGGTACATACAAATAGAAAAACTCATCGGTAAGTCAAACTCTGCAAGAGTGGTACATACAAATAGAAAAACTCATCGGTAAGTCAAACTCTGCAAAATTCATCTGTTCAGTCGTAAGATACAGACATTTGACTACGTTTTTAACATTCAGGAAAGAAACTACCAGAATATCCAGCTGAAGAAGAGGAAGTCTTGTCACTGTTAGAGATAGTTTCAGAAGCAAAAAATCTACTCGCAATGGTAGTTTAATTCTGCACTTGTGCTACTACTACTATTCTTCTGATGAAGAGAGGGAAGGTTCTTGGGAAGTAACAAGAACAAAGACTATAAGAAATCTTCTAAGAAGTTCAAACGATAAGATATGCACTTAAGCTAATGACTTCTCAAATTCTGCAGAAGTCTGACTAATGTGTTCTTACTTCTATTCTTCTACTCTCACTTTAAAGAACATCTTTGCACAAAGAACACAACTTTATAATTATGAAATTGTGTGTTTATGAAGAAATACAATACCCAACGAAACAAAAAAAATGCAAGAATATGGAAAAAAGCCAAAAACACTTGCCACATTAACTCAAATGAAGGAGTATAGCCAAAAAAAAAAGATGCAAAAGAAAGTGAAAACTACTCTCGTGGAAGTACCGTAAAAAGCAAGTCAAGACGATCCACCACCGCGAGAACCACCGCGTCCTCCTCCACCTCCTCTTCCAGTGCCTTCCAACCCTTTGATAACCTTCTCCTCCACTCCGTTTTGGTCTACCGGAAAACTCACCTCCTCTTCCATAGCCTCCTCCTCTTCCTCCACCACCACGTCCTCCTTTGAAACTATCATTTCGGAAGCTTCCTCTTCCAGAATAAAACCTTCCTCTATTACCTCCTCCACTGTTGCCTCCTCAAAAAGATTCAACACATCTTTCAAATACAAGTTAAAACTCTTTATCACACCAGCTTTTTACTTGATGATGTCTCTTACCTCTATTGTTTGTTTTCTTCTCCTCTACAACAGCTTGACGATCCCCAATAGTAACCGGCGAGGCCTACATGTACCAAACCAAAGAATCAGACTTTCTGTACAAACCAAAACATATAGTACGTGGCACATGCTCAAAGGATCAAGGAGAAGTCCAAAGCTATGGATTACCTCGATTGCGCTCTGCTTTCCGCTAGAGGTTTCGAATTCCACAAAACCAAAACAAGAACCTTGATGCTGAGAGTCACAAAAAAATGGTGTAAGGAACCAATAAGCAAAGAGGGTTTGGAGGAGAGGGATGTAGATTTTATAAACCAAACCTTATTGCTTCTGACTTGAATTCCCTCGTGTTTGATTGCACCAAAGTTCTTGAACACATCTTCAAGCTGTTTTGGTGTAGAGTCAAACGGCAAATTTCGGACATAAATAGAATGACCATCATCTGTAAAAAAAGCAAGTAGACGAAACGAAATCAATAACTAAAGGATTGTGCTTATTTAAACAGCGAAATGAAAATAATTTGCAGACCTTCCACATCCACATTGCTATTATTTGGAACATTCTCAAGAGCTGAAGCCTCGGGTGCTGCCCATTGCTATTATTTGGAACATTCTCAAGAGCTGAAGCCTCGGGTGCTGCCGCAGGCTCAGTAGGAGGAGCGACTGGCTTCTGGTTAGTACCTACAGAAGTTGCTCTTGGTTTGTTCCGAGCAACGTGTGTTGGTGCAGGATCACTTTTCATCAGTTTCAGCTGTTAACAACACACAAGACTTCATAAGGTTTACTAAAAAAGAAAAGTAATTCAGGCAACAGTAAGCAGGCTTTGGCGACTCACGATTGAAGCATAAGAATGCTTAGGAGCATCTCCTTGAGCCACTCAGGCAACAGTAAGCAGGCTTTGGCGACTCACGATTGAAGCATAAGAATGCTTAGGAGCATCTCCTTGAGCCACCCAGTAAGCAGGCTTTGGCGACTCACGATTGAAGCATAAGAATGCTTAGGAGCATCTCCTTGAGCCACCGATAGAACTTCATTATGACTTAATTGAGGTGGCGGTTCGATAGGCTCGACATCAACAACAACTCCTTCATCTTTATCAGAAGGGTCATACACCTCTGCCACATAGTCAATATCTTCCTGCTCAATGGAAGCAACTGGCTCGGGCTCAACCTCAGCCTCATGACTAGCGATAACACGCTCTGACAAGATGTGAAAAGAAGTTAAGATCCTAGCTTGAAACAACCGTGTACTATGTAGTAAAAAAAGAACCATTGAACTTTCATTGTACCTGGTTCCACGGGAGGCTGAACATCCCTGTTGGTTCCATTAATGGTGACAGACCGAGCTTGTGTAGTGACCTCTTTCTCCTCGTGGAATCGAAACAAGTCATTTAAGACAAAATATCCCTTGTCTTGTGGAGCCAAGAAAAAAGTTTGACTAAACTTCTTCCTCACATTATCATTCCCGGTTAAGTATCCTGTCACCAACACAATAACACCATTCTCATCAATAACACCATTCTCATGAGAGTCCTGAGCATCCGCAGTTTCTATCTCGGCCGTGTAGTCTTCATATTTCAGCGACACAATCATATCATTGATCGCCTGTAATCCAAATCAAAATCTAACTCAAACCAGAACAATATAACAATGTTGAAGTAATATAACTTCCTAAATTAGTCTCACTTGCATAGTCGAGACAGTAGTCACAGCACCGGTAACATCAGGTCGGGTTAACAAGCTCGAATCTTGATAAAACCGATGAACTAAACCAGGAGATTTGTGAAGAATATGATAGTATTGCTCCACAAAGGCACGACCAACAACCTCAGCACCAGGGGAAGGGCTAGCTTCCTGCTGTGCCATCTACACTCAATATATATTCATTATTAGCAACATTTACAAAACTTTTAAAAAAACATAGCTTGAGCTTATCACTGACAATAATTATGCAATGTGTTGTATCATTTCAGCAATAAATGTTGAGACAATCTTTATCTGATCTGAATCAATTTGATCAATAAACTAAAGGGTGATTCGAATTCGCAAAAATCACATAAAAGTCAACGATCTAATAAAAAGTAAAGATTTTTACTTTCTTGATCTTAACACAGATACAGAAACCCTAAAATGAATAAAAGATCAAACTTTTTTAAATGATCAACACTAATTCATAAATGAAGCATTAATTAAACAAGAAAGAATCAAATGTTTGTTAAAAATGAATCAAGAAGGAGAAACAGCGACAGACGGAGAAAGAGAGAAAAGGGACAAAAATAGCAACTTTAGTTTTAGTTTGATACCGTTCGGTACGGCCCATTAGACTCGAGTTTGGGCTTTTGATATGCCTTCTTTAGAAATTGTTGGTCTTTAGAATCTCATTAGGTTTTTAATATCAGCTTCTAAAAAGGTAAAAGAGTCCAAACTCCAAACCATTTTTAATATCAGCTTCTAAAAAGGTAAAAGAGTCCAAACTCCAAACCACAACAATAATTTAGGTTTACGATTTTTTTTTTTTCTTAAAAATATATATTGAGAATACTATCCGCCCCGGACCGCACGAAACTTGGAGTCCAGAGAGTCGATTCGATAGACTAAAAAACATGTAACTCTAACTCCCTTTGCCTTAGGGTAAAAAAAAGAGAAACTATATTTTTGCAAATATATGCGGATAATCAGCAAAGCTTTTTTCTAATTTTTTTTAAGAAATATATTATATATAATATATTTGCGGATAATCAGCAAAGCTTTTTTCTAATTTTTTTTAAGAAATATATTATATATAATATATTTTTTATATATAATATATTTTATACATATATAATTATATCTAATCTAATTTATTAAATAATAATAATAGATAATATTAATTTATTATATTTCGGATTTAGGAATCACAGGTTTTGGATTTTGCAGATTTACGAGTTGCGGATTTACAAATTATTTAATTGTGAGTTTACGTATCGTAGGTTGGTGGATTGCGGGTTTATGGATTACAGCAAGTTTACAGTAATTTGTAGGAAAGGTGAGGACTTAGTTTCATGACAAAAAAAAAAGGTGAGGACTTAGTTTTGAAAAAAAAAATCTTATATGGATCACGGGTTTGGATTTAAAACGAAAAAGACTGAAATTTTATGCGGAGCGAGACAGGTTGACCTGTAGTCCAGATCGAGCCGCAGCCCAGACTGTCCCGCGAGGAGATGAAGATAACTTATAGGCATTACCTAAACCAGTATAGTTCGAGATTTAAAATTAAGAACCGGTTTATAATCATTGTGTGTATATTTTATTCGGTTTTTTTCATACAGTAACTTAATCTTTCACTGTCTCCTCTCAATCCCTCGAGACTATTTCAGCTCTCGAGACTATTTCAGCTTGCCCACAAAGAGACAAATCCAAAATCCAAATGAATATTACAAACAAGAATTCAACAAACAGATTGATCAATTTGTCAAACTTATGTGTACGTCTTTTACTTCAATACCCATAAAAGTCAATCTTTATTTTGGCGTATTAAAACCTTATATAAGTATATATAGCTTTGTCTTATATAAACCCGTGATCTTCAAAGAGAGAGTGTTTTGATATGTAACCACTAAAACACAGAGAGAAACAAGTAGTTTCAGTGTTTTATCTCTGGAGACACTTTTTCTGCATGCATCAATAATACAAAAAGGAGAAAACTGTTATGTATGTATGTCATCATGTGAGTATCACTGCATCACCATTAGTCATGTCAATTTAGGCAGGTTCTAACCGGAAGACGAGTTCGGATTTTAGAAAATAAGCTCATATATTCGTGGTACACAGGTCCGGCTAATGGACCAAGTGACATAATCGGTCCCTTATGATCCCCAATTTCTTTTTCAGGGTTTTGGGTCCTATATTAATATTTTTTATAAATACAACAAACTAGTTAATAGTTCACATTCTAAAGGGTTTTGGGTCCTATATTAATATTTTTTATAAATACAACAAACTAGTTAATAGTTCACATTCTAACCAAGTAACTCGAGTTCAAGCCATATCAAATGCAAATGTTTTTTTTTTCAGTTTTTCTAAAAGAGGTCCCAATTTCTTGCCAATTTTGCTTCGGATCCTGTTATAAATGGACTGGCACTGATGGTGCATGTGTATTATTTTTGCGAGTTTTGCGGGTGAGGATGCAGATGCCGCATAACTTTATTAGGCTATATATTTTTGGTTAGTTTTTATTTTTCAAATTTTAGGTAGCTCAATCATGAAACATAGAGGATTTGGATGTTTTTTTTTTTTGCGGGTTTGCAAGTTTTTCACAAGTTTACATTTTTTAGCAGGTTTGCATAAGGGGGGGGTTGCAAGTTTTTCACAAGTTTACATTTTTTAGCAGGTTTGCATAAGGGGAAGGCGTTTTGGAGGATTCACATGTTTTAAGGAGAATTTTTATAAAAATAAATTGCGGGATGCATACGGACCTCACATACTTTGGCGAAACGGGTTTAGAAAATTCTACCCTCTATTTATATGGGACGGATTCGCACTTGTTAAAAAACGCATAAGCCTACTATGGGACGGATTCGCACTTGTTAAAAAACGCATAAGCCTACAAGTATTTTTGCGGGGCGGGAGCGGGTCGGCCCGGTTAACATACCTAATCAGCATGCATATACATATCTATATTATATATATTATTAAACATATATGGATGTGTGTATTTATGTAGTTAAATAATTTACTTTTTTGTTAGGTTTTTACCCCTTTGGGTGTTGTCTCTTACAAGGACATGTCGTTGTCTGTCTCAGCATGAGCCTTCTGAATTTAAAACCCGAAAACGACGGCTCAGTATCAAAAGAGACAAAAAGAAACAAGACTTTCTTACTTTGGCTATCGTGTCTTGTTGATAATGAACGACGACATCGGTTATAGATCTTAGAGTTTTGTGTTTTTAATTATTTTGTTCTGATTCTCTTCTACTCGAAAATTAAGTCAGAGAGATGTGTATGTTATGGTTATCACTCTTTATGAGTTGTCATTGATCTAAAATGTCTTGAAGATGTAAGATATAAATTATAAAGACAACATGTTCTGAGTGTTGACACACCAAAAAATTTAAAGGCTAAAATGTTGTGAGTTTTTGATGCAAGAATATATGTTCTCACATCAAAAGAGAATCATGTCAATTTCCTAACTAGCTAAAATATGAAGTTTCTGATATATGTAAGATCACATATATAATTATATGGGAATTATTATCACCTAACTAATGATATGTATAATGTAGAAATTCCCATATAATTAAACCCTAAATGTTGTCTTTTTGTTTTTGGGTCAACCAATATATGTGTGTATATATATATATATATATATATACAACGGTTAGGTCCGGTTCTAGAGAGCCTACATCCCATCCCGCGAGTCTCAAGCCCCCGACACCATTAGCATACACACGAATGCGGCTTGGAATTCGGATCACAAGTTGGTCGGCTTAGGAGTAAACATCTTTGTTCCATGCACGGGAAGGAGTTTAATTTTCTTCAACGGTTGACTATCTGGTATCCCCATTAGTGGGAGAAGATTTAGTGATATTAGAAGTGAGCCATTGAGTTGGGTTTCTCGCACCTCTTCTCGGACTCCAAGACGTGCGTTGAGGCAATCAACACATAATCAGGTCCTGAGAGCCCTATGGTATCCTTAGTTATATTCATGCTCATGCTCTCTCTATGCGCTTTAATGCACTATCATTTTGCTATGTTTCTAGGTCCCAAAATGTTGTTGCAGACTTTATTGCTAAAAACTTTTTGAGAGACTCTATCCTTGCTAGAGAGCTTGTACTTTAAATCTTATGAACCAAAACTCATTAACAATATATATATATATATACCAATATATTTTTAGTAATCATTCCATTTCTAAATATAATTGTTTTTGATCTTTGAAGCACTGTATATTTATTCTGTGAGTATCATTCAACTGAGTTAATATAGATATGGTCAGTGGTATTAAATTGTATAATCTCAAAATGTCAGATGATGAACTGATAAAGTTGCATATCTAAATACGATTGTTTCAAATTTACTATATACTAGATTCTAACCCGCGGTACTGATATACCGATTATTTGCCCAATTTTTAGGTGTTTTTCTGCTTTGTTTTGTTTCTTTTTCTTTTTATATATATATATAGTTGTCACTAGTAGATTTGAGTCAATCATATTCAGCTAGGTATACAAGTTTCCTCTTATAAGTTATAACTTAATAGCATTCAATATAAATTCCGCCGTTACAAGAGAAATTACCAAAAATGTAAACTTATAATGTTTAAGAAAAGTACAAAGTAGGCATTCTTCAAAGTGAACATTAAGGTGTAATTAATTGACATAGAGTGAGTTATAGGGTTTTTAGTTCATAGTTCAATTTGTTTTGAGGTATAGTTAATGCTGGGAACACTAAAAAAATAATAGAGAAAACAGCACATGGAGAATTTATTTGAACAGACTGAAATTATTTGACAGAGGATTTGGCATAATTCAGCCAAAAGTCAGAAGTATCGAACATACAATTATGACGTAAATGAATTTTTGAGATTTTGTTAATTTGAGACATGAATAATTAATAATTTACCAGTATACGGATCACACGATCCTATGCTCGAAAAGTCTCTAGCTCAGAAGTCAGATCACATCATTAT
>CM071721.1:22204575-22215117 GCA_036630335.1 Physaria fendleri | reverse complement strand
AGTTTTAGAGGAACACATCTTTGGGAGAGATGAATATGTCAATGGATTGGTCTTAGTTGTAACTAGTGTCTAATTTGTTATTTTAATAACTATCACTAATAAACCTTAAGGATGCTTAGTTTTTAGCTTTGGTTCGACTAAAATCATAGCTCAGGTTTTGCTTTCCTGTATCAGATTTATGCACCAAGGCTTGACGATCCATCTTCAAAAACGTTTGAGCAATGTTCATCAGATACATTTGAGATAACTGGACCATGCACATACCAGATATGCTATGTGTATCTCTACAGGTCTGGTCCTGATGGTTGGATTCCAGAGACTGTAAAGATATATAGCCATGGCTCAAAACCAGTCACCTTCTCATATAACACACATGTCCCTGAGAGTGTGTGGTATGGATTCAACTACTGCAGCAGTGCTTCGGATTCTAATGTCTTATCCATTCGACTCGGAAGGATCATACTCTTACTCCTAGTGTTTGTCGTCTCCGGTACAGTGTCACTCTTTTAAGCTGGTATGGTATCGGTTTTATCATCGGTACTTGTGAAGAATAAAAATGTGTACCGTTCTTAATTGGGTCTAAGATTTGTAATAGCCATGAGATGAAGTTACAACTCCTAATAACAGAGTGTGTAGATTTTTATAAGCAGTGTGTATTCATTAGAAATTTGGTGACAATACATTCACTAACTATATGTGAAAAATGATTAAGAAATCAGATCAATTATGCTTGAGATGTGATAATTCAGGCTTGGGTGATCTCTTTTACCTTAGACTTTCACATGTCCTCCGCTGACTTTACATACTTCTTGGTCAACTCTTCTTATGCTTTGTTTGACAACTTCACTGAACTTTGTTACAATCTTGCACATTGTCTGAAACCTTGGTCAAATTCTGGGATTGATGCAACAAGCCTTTCCCCATCCAGTTTCGGGTTTAATCCTAATGGTGGGGAGGCTATTGCTTTCTCGAGTTCTTAGATTGCCAATCGCATTTGGACTCATTAATCCTAATGGTGGGGAGGCTATTGCTTTCTCGAGTTCTTAGATTGCCAATCGCATTTGGACTCAAGAACATAACCATCTCAAAAGACTTCAACTCCAGAACATAGCCACCTATTAACGGCGGACTAGTAGGTTTGATCATTAAACTTTCAATTTGAGGTGAAGATAAAAATTACTCATAGTATTTTGAAAATTGGACATAGTTTTAACAATTTTCCAATTTTTCAATTGATTTTGGTGCAATGTTGTTGTATAACTAAAACCAGAGATCGACGGCTATAATCAGAAAAGTAGATATTTTTGAGTCTAATGATTTTTATTATTTTTAAAAGGAATAAGATATTTTTCAAAACTAATCAACGGACGAGATTAATAGTTAAGAGTTATTAGGGTTTTGCGATGAAAGGAGCCTCTAAAATCTCGAAACTATAAATAGTAGCGACAACCCTAAACATTGTTCTCCTCTTTATCTCTGCCTGCTTTCGTTTTTAGTCGCCTCAATCTCTCAGAAAGCAGGAGAGATTCGTATTCTCAATCTTCTTTCTATTTCTTAACTTCCCCAAGACCTAAGATGCCTTCACTAATAATCTCTCAGAAAGCAGGAGAGATTCGTATTCTCAATCTTCTTTCTATTTCTTAACTTCCCCAAGACCTAAGATGCCTTCACTAATGTTATCTGATAAGAAAGAGGAGAAGAAGATGAAGAAGAAGATAGCTTTGGATACCCCAGAGCTTGACTCGAAGAAAGCGAAGAAGGAGGCAAAGCTGAAACTATCTGATTCGGATGAAGAAGTGTCAGAGAAGAAGAAGAGTAAGAAGAAGGATAAGAAGCGTAAGGCTGCAGAGGAGGAAGAGGAAGTGAAGAGCGATTCAGGCTCGGAGAAGAAGAAGAAGAGCAGCAAGAAGGTGAAGTTGGGTGTTGAGGATGTTGAAGTTGATAACCCTAATGCTGTTTCTAAGTTTAGGATTTCGGCTCCGTTGAGAGAGAAGCTTAAGGAGAAGGGTATTGAAGCTCTTTTCCCGATTCAGGCTACAACTTTTGATATGGTAAGCTTAAGGAGAAGGGTATTGAAGCTCTTTTCCCGATTCAGGCTACAACTTTTGATATGGTTCTCGATGGTGCTGATTTAGTTGGAAGGGCTCGTACTGGTCAGGTATTGGTTAAATGTTTGATTTTGAAATTAGTGTTTAGCTTATGATGTGTTGTTCTCTGTATTGATTGTTCAAGTTCGATTCTTTTGGATATATATGCTTATGACTTGTATTTAGGATGTCTAAATTTTTTACTTTTGAACTGAAAGTTATGTATAGTGTTCAACTAGCTAGGTATTCAATACTTGTCTCATGACTAATTAGAAATTTGAGACACTTATGAATCTATAGGGTCTTCTTCTGATCATGTGGTGTTGTGCAGGGTAAAACACTGGCTTTTGTGTTGCCTATATTGGAATCGTTGGTCAATGGACCTGCAAAAAGCAAAAAGAAAAATGGATATGGCAGGCCACCAAGTGTTTTGGTCCTTTTACCGACCAGGGAACTGGCCAAGCAGGTAATGATTTTGAGCATGTATTTATGAATTTTGGTGCAAATTCGTTTTTGGGTCTTCAAGTTTATTGATGGTATGGTTTCCTTTGTTAGGTGTTTGCTGACTTTGATGCATATGGAGGATCACTTGGGTTAAGTTCTTGCTGTCTCTATGGAGGTGATAGCTACCAAGGTCAGGAGTATAAATTAAAGAGAGGTGTTGACATTGTTGTTGGAACTCCTGGTCGTATTAAGGTAGTCTCTTCTGTCTCTTTTCTCTACATAAATCATTGTTTTTGTTTGTGTGCTCTCCTGAACTTGTGATTCATATTCATTGCAGGACCATATTGAAAGACAAAACATTGATCTGAGCCATCTTCAATTCCGTGTTCTTGATGAAGCTGATGAAATGTTGAGGATGGGGTTCGTTGAGGATGTTGAACTTATTTTAGGTATGTATTGGAGTTTCTTCTCTTGATATGGAACAGTTTTTTCCTAGTATCTAATAGCATCTTTATGTAACTTCAGGGAAAGTGGAGGATGCTACTAAAGTCCTTCCTAGTATCTAATAGCATCTTTATGTAACTTCAGGGAAAGTGGAGGATGCTACTAAAGTCCAGACTCTTCTTTTCAGTGCTACTTTGCCACCATGGGTGAAAAATGTGCGTCCCTTTGAACAATTTGTCTTGCTAATTTACATGGGTTAAGCTTTTGTTATTCTCTGCTCTGTTCCTATTCTCTCTATTTGTCACTAAGACCTTTCTTGTTCCTACCAGATCTCTACCAGGTTTCTTAAAAGAGACCAGAAGACTATTGATCTTGTTGGTAATGACAAAATGAAAGCTAGTAGTAGTGTACGACACATAGCTATTCCTTGTAATAAGCAGGCCATGTCTCGGTTGATTCCCGATAATGGGGAAGGGTCAGAGAAGAAGAAGAGTAAGAAGAAGGATAAGAAACGTAAGGCTGCAGAGGAGGATGAGGAAGTGAAGAGCGATTCAGGCTCGGAGAAGAAGAAGAAGAGCAGTAAGAAGGTGAAGTTGGGTGTTGAGGATGTTGAAGTTGATAACCCTAATGCTGTTTCTAAGTTTCGGATTTCGGCTCCGTTGAGGGAGAAGCTTAAGGAAAAGGGTATTGAAGCTCTTTTTCCGATTCAGGCTACAACTTTTGATATGGTTCTCGATGGTGCTGATTTAGTTGGACGGGCTCGTACTGGTCAGGTATTGGTTAAATGTTTGATTTTGAAATTACGGGGTTTGCTTATGATGCGTTGTTATCTGTATTGAGTTGTTCAAGTTCGAGTCTTTTGGATATATATGCGTATGATTTGTATTTAGGATGCCTAAATTTTTTACTTTTGAGCTGAAAGTTATGTGTATTGTTCAACTAGCTAGGCATTTAATACTTGTCTTTTTTTACTTTTGAGCTGAAAGTTATGTGTATTGTTCAACTAGCTAGGCATTTAATACTTGTCTCACGATTAATTAGAAATTTGAGAGACTTGTGAATCTCTAGGGGCTTCTTCTGATCATATGGTGTTGTGCAGGGTAAAACACTGGCTTTTGTGTTGCCTATATTGGAATCATTGGTTAATGGACCTGCGAAAAGCAAAAAGAAGAATGGATATGGCAGGCCACCAAGTGTATTGGTCCTTTTACCGACCAGGGAATTGGCCAAGCAGGTAATGGTTTTGAGCATGTATTTATGAATTTTGGTTCAAATTTGATTCAGGATCTCTAGGTTTATTTATTCTATGGTCCTATGTTAGGTGTTTGCTGACTTTGATGCATATGGAGGATCACTTGGGTTAAGTTCTTGCTGTCTATATGGAGGTGATAGCTACCAAGGTCAGGAGTATAAATTAAAGAGAGGTGTTGACATTGTTGTTGGAACCCCTGGTCGTATTAAGGTACGTCTCTTCTGTCTCTTTTCTAAACATAAATCATTGTTTTTGTTTGTGTGCTCTCCTGAACTTGTGATTCATATTGATTGCAGGACCATATTGAAAGACAAAACATTGATCTGAGCCATCTTCAGTTCCGTGTTCTTGATGAAGCTGATGAAATGTTGAGGATGGGGTTCGTTGAGGATGTTGAACTTATTTTAGGTATATATTGGAGTTTCTTCTCTTGATATGGAACAGTTTATTCCTAGTATCTAATAGCATCTTTATGTAACTTCAGGGAAAGTGGAGGATGCTACTAAAGTCCAGACTCTTCTTTTCAGTGCTACTTTGCCACCATGGGTGAAAAATGTGCGTCCCTTTGAACAATTTGTCTTGCTAGTTTACATGCGTTAAGCTTTTGTTATTCTCTGCTCTTTTCCTATTCTCTCTATTTGTTACTAAGACCTTTCTTGTTCGTACCAGATCTCTACCAGGTTTCTAAAAAGAGACCAGAAGACTATTGATCTTGTTGGTAATGACAAAATGAAAGCCAGTAGTAGTGTACGACACATAGCTATTCCTTGTAATAAGCAGGCCATGTCTCGGTTGATTCCCGATACTTTATCAATTTTGTGTAACTTAGATTATTATAATGATGATTAATTAAACATTTCATCTCTCGCCATGTCGTCATATTGGATTGAATTTCAAGTCTTCAATTAGGGGTGAAATCGGCGTACCAGTTAGCTACAAATTTAGCATCAGACCCTCCCTTAACGCACCGGGAGGGTCCTAACTCAGAAGGTATAGAACCAACTTTGCTCATCTTCTTCCTACAAAACCTATTACAAATGATTCACTCTTTCACTTCCATAACCAACGTTGTAACAAACAACAAATGATTAATATGCATTCAGATGTTTTTTTTAATTAAAAAAACTATTATAATTACTTTTCCATCCCTCAACTTCCATATGTGAAAAACAACTCAAAAATTGTCGAACATAAACTTTGTTTTGGCTTTTCTCAACAGTTGACAACAACTTGTAGATCCTCATCTATTACAAAGACTTGATTATCGACACAACAAGGGTCTCTCGTTTTAAAGCAAATAAAAGTTGAAGAAAACAAAAATCAAAGAGCACTAATCACAACTTTCTACTGTCATTGTAAAGCAAATAAAAGTTGAAGAAAACAAAAATCAAAGAGCACTAATCACAACTTTCTACTGTCATTGTCATTATGTTGCGCTGTTGATCTTTTCTTTCTCCACTTTCATTGTACTAATAACAAAATTCAGACCAGATGCGTTTTAAAAAAATCCAAGTCATAGTTAACGGAAAACTCTTCTCAAATTAGGCCGCATTAATTTTTAATGTTTGATTCATAACAATGAATTGTAAACTTCTAGGAAGCAGTGACACGAGGGGCCATCAATTGGCCTAGAGGTGTTATGAAGAGTCTCTTAAGATGCATGCGCAATGTGGACTCTATTTGCTAAAGCTGAGATGGGTCGGTGGTTCTACAATGCAGCATAAGAGCTAGGGTTTGCCAAGAACTTTGCTATGTTTGGGCACAAGCCGGTTATATTTGCTTTTTAGCTATATTTAGTATTTGCCTTGTCTTTTACAGATAATAGAATTTTTGTCATGTACTTGTTAAAACTTGTTAAAACAAATATCCAAGTATCTATTAATTGTCTGATACTTACAAGTATCTACCAATAGATTTGGTATTTGGCTGTTATCAAGATTAATTACAAAACTAATTCATGTGGCTAATATAAATAGGAACGAATACATGTGGATGTCCAAGCCTAATCTATGTTGTTTGTCTGCTAGTTGAACGTGTTAGATACAATGAAATTCATTGATTTTCAAATTCTTGAGGTTTACAAAAAAAAATTGGTTGGGACAAACAAAAATTAAGATCAGATCATTCAGTAAGCATCATGGAACGTGAGCCAATTGTCTACCTCTAATTTCAATAAAGTTAGATCTACTCTTTTTTTTTTTTGTCAAGACCACATCTTTACTCAAAACCGGTTATAAATACCAGTACAGACCGAGTCGTAACATATCCAAAACAAAAAGTCCAAAACGAACCATAAAAAAATGTCCGATGCAACTCCAATCACTGATCCATACGCTTATCTTCACATTGTAAAGAACCCAGATGGCTCAATCACTCGTGATCCCACAACCTTCTCATGCGCCGCAGCTACACCGGATCCTTCCCCTCTAAACCCCGTCGTTTCAAAAGATCTTCCGGTCAACCAATCAAAGTCAACACGGCTTCGTATCTACGTTCCTTCCTCCGCCTTAAACGACGGCGTTTCATCTCAGAAACTCCCTCTTATTGTCTATTACCACGGCGGTGGATTCATCCTCTGCAGCGTCGATTACGAACCTTTTCAGGATTTCTGCAACGAGATGGCGCGTGATCTCAACGCGATCGTCGTCTCCGCTTCGTATAGGTTAGCTCCGGAGAATCGTTTACCGGCGGCGTACGAAGATGGAATCGAAGCTCTCGAGTGGATTAAAACATCTGATGATGAGTGGATCAAGTCTTACGCAGATTTCTCTAATGTCTTTCTCATGGGAACTAGCGCAGGAGGTAATTTGGCTTACAACGTTGGACTAAGATCCGCAGATTCTATCTCCGATCTGAGTCCGTTACAAATCCGTGGATTGATTCTACACCATCCATTCTTCGGCGGAGAAGAGCGATGTGAATCTGAGATTAGGCTTGTGAACGATCAGATTTGTCCGCCAATAGTCTGTGATGTTTTCTGGGATCTTTGTCTTCCAATTGGCGTTGACAGGGATCACGAGTATTCGAATCCGACGGTGGGAGATGGATCGGAGAATTTGGAGAAAATCAAAAGTTTGGGATGGAAAGTGATGGTGAGTGGAGGAAAGAATGATCCGATGATAGATCGACAGAAAGATATAGCGAAGCTGATGAAGAAGAATGGAATAGAAGTGGTGGAGCGTTTTATCGACGGCGATGTTCACGGTGCTGAGATCGGAGAGCCGTCTAAGCGTAAAAGTCTGTTTGTTTCCATCGGAAATTTCATTTCTTCCTCTTCTCTGTAACATGATCTCAACGCGATCGTCGTCTCCGCTTCGTATAGGTTAGCTCCGGAGAATCGTTTACCGGCGGCGTACGAAGATGGAATCGAAGCTCTCGAGTGGATTAAAACATCTGATGATGAGTGGATCAAGTCTTACGCAGATTTCTCTAATGTCTTTCTCATGGGAACTAGCGCAGGAGGTAATTTGGCTTACAACGTTGGACTAAGATCCGCAGATTCTATCTCCGATCTGAGTCCGTTACAAATCCGTGGATTGATTCTACACCATCCATTCTTCGGCGGAGAAGAGCGATGTGAATCTGAGATTAGGCTTGTGAACGATCAGATTTGTCCGCCAATAGTCTGTGATGTTTTCTGGGATCTTTGTCTTCCAATTGGCGTTGACAGGGATCACGAGTATTCGAATCCGACGGTGGGAGATGGATCGGAGAATTTGGAGAAAATCAAAAGTTTGGGATGGAAAGTGATGGTGAGTGGAGGAAAGAATGATCCGATGATAGATCGACAGAAAGATATAGCGAAGCTGATGAAGAAGAATGGAATAGAAGTGGTGGAGCGTTTTATCGACGGCGATGTTCACGGTGCTGAGATCGGAGAGCCGTCTAAGCGTAAAAGTCTGTTTGTTTCCATCGGAAATTTCATTTCTTCCTCTTCTCTGTAACATTACTTTTTCTCTAAATTCCCAAAAGTTGAATACTAATGTGATAGGCCCAATAAGGATGGCCTTTAAATATTAATATGTGGAAAACCCAAATCATCTGGCCCATATATTTTTATCTTAATGGAAAACCCAAATCATCTGGCCCATATATTTTTATCTTAAGAACCATAATAATGTGTAATAATAACTATATATAATCAATCAATATTGTAACTCCTACTGATACATAATCAAATTACTTTTTGTAGTGTGACTAATGGTTCAACTTTTAAAATTAGTTTTAGAGAAATCCTAATGATTCAACTTATGGCAAAAAAATTTAGGGATCTTGATGCATCTCAGTATATCAAAAACACGATTTTTATAACAAAAAGTTGAAAAACTGCAAAATGATCTCTGATATTTAAATGATATCATTAGTTGTATCTATATTGTTCTAACAAATTATTGAATTTAAATTTCGGTATACTGATTTGGAAGAAACAGCTTGTGTGCACAATAGTTTGACTAGGGTTTATCGATTTTGTCCTGAGTAACACTAATCATAACCACCAAATCCACACACCTTTTCCATTAAATTGTCAACATCATCATCTCATCTCATCTATCATCACCTCTGTTCTCAAAATCACCTTAGTTCCAAGGAACTCTCTCAATTGGATTGTGCGCTACGGAATTCACTAGACAAAGGAGATTACTTGGTTGTTTCAATTTATTGATTCAACTTTGAGTAACATCCTCTAGTCATGGCAAAAACTAACCGCAGACATGAAGAAGATCTTATGCGGCAATTGAAGGACGCAGAGGAGGTTTGTCTTGATGAAGCGATTGAATTATCTGACGAAGAAGACGAAGACCTCCTTCAGGAAAATTTGAATTCGATGGTTGTGCGAATCATGAATACCCAAAGCATCTCTGCGTCAAATCTGAAGGATGATTTACCAAAGATCATTAATCGGACAACAAGAATCAAAGGCAGGGTACTCGAAAAAGACAAGGTTCAATTCCTTTTCAAGGAGGAACAAGCACTTCTCGATACCTTGAAACTTGGTCCATGGTATGTTAATGGCTGGCTTCTTCTCGATACCTTGAAACTTGGTCCATGGTATGTTAATGGCTGGCTTGTCATTGGAGAACGATGGATACCAGAACCAACACCCGACTACCTCACTCGAGCCCTTATATGGGTGCAAATAAGAGGGTTACCTCCGCAGCGCTGTAAGATTGATACTATAACAAGGGTTGCGGAAAAATTGGGTAAAGTGGAATTAGTACAGCCTCATGCCAAAAACTCGGACTCCGTGGAGCATGTTCGTGCGCAGGTCTGGATTAATGTCGAAGAACCTCTGGTTTTTAAACTTCCCTTCAAGTTTAAAACAGGAGGGCCAATAACAGTGGATTTCACATACGAAAAGCTTCACAATGCTTATCTGGTCTGTAAACGTATAACACACTCCATGTACAAGTGTCCACACCGACAAGATAACCATGGTTCAGCTTCTGGGAATGGCACATTTGTGACTGATACTTCCAAAACAGAGCAGCATAAAAAACAGAACATGTTAAGTTCAAAAACAGGATCTGCTCATGATTATTTGGGGAAGTCACAGACTCAGCCCGCAAAAGGACGAGGACGTCATGATTATTTGGGGAAGTCACAGACTCAGCCCGCAAAAGGACGAGGACGAGGTCGCCCTGCAAAGGTGAAAAACACAGAACAGCCATCCACTCAGACTAGTGACCGAAGTGTTTTCACCCGACTTCAACAGAGCAACAAGTCCAAAAGTATATGGCAGCGTAAAACTGAAGTTGGTTCCGACGCTCCGGAATCTTCAAAAAGTCTGAAGGAAAATTCAATGGAAGTATACACTTCTTCTTCAGGCAAACAGAGGCAGGGAATGGACTTAGACCCACCAGATTATATTCTAAAATCTGGGAAAGTTTTACACTCTCCAAACCTTGCACCAGGTGAATCTCTTCTAAAATCTGTGATTAGAGTATCGCCAGCAAATAAGGCTTCAGTTCAAGAGGAAGAAGAAGAAAACTCTTATGTCTTCACAGCACCACAAGCTTCATTAGGGGCTATCAAACGTAAACGAAGACCAGCGGCGGTTACCAATGCTGCTAGGAAGAGAGCAAAGGGACGTAGAAACCAACAAAGCCTAGCCTATGATGGATTGTATTCAGACACAGAGGACAATGATCTCACTGACAGTAGGGCACAGGAGGATCCAGTTACTCCAGCACCACAGAAAAAGACTGATTCGAACAGGTTCGCGGTAAACCTTAAACCGCACCGTTCGATATGATTGCAACATGTTGGAACTGTCAAGGGGTGGGAAGCAACCTGGCAGTTCGACACCTAAAGGAT
>CM071721.1:22151826-22162664 GCA_036630335.1 Physaria fendleri | reverse complement strand
GGCTCGAACCCACGACCACAAGGTTAAGAGCCTTGCGCTCTACCAACTGAGCTAGACGGGCTTGGTGCTTACTTGCATCTCTCTATTCTTATAGACTAACAGATACAAAATATCATTTGAAAACATCTTGGCTACTAGTCCAAGTCAATGGTCTGAACGAGACAAATCCATATGGAGTTGACTTTTGATGTATCAAATCATCACGCGTCCCTAAGACTTTTTGTCACATACAAGATAACAGAATTTTGATCAGATTTTAAAAAAGCAGAAGTATGAAGAAGACAAAGACTTACAATGTCTTTTGTGTTGCACTCTCTGTTCTAACCCTGCAGCTGCTCATCAATGGCTCAGTAGCAGCAGTACCTCCACCTCCAGATGGTAATTCTTCAACTTCTTGTAACAGAACCTGTGGAGGAATCTCAATTTCATTCCCATTTGGTATTGGGAAGGATTGTTATCTCAATGGCTGGTATGAGGTTGTCTGCAAAACCATCACTTCAGGGTCTTCCGGCAAAACTGTTCCGTTCTTATCACGGATCAACAGAGAAGTGGTAAACATCTCTCTTCCGGATGGTAATAAACCATACGGAGTGGTTCACATCAAAGGTCCAGTTACTTCGTTGGGTTGCTTTGTAAGTAGTAGTCAAGGACTCGAAAAGTCATCGCCGGATTTGAATGTCACGGGGAAGGGCAGTCCTTATTTCTTCACAGATGAGAACCGTCTCGTGGTGGTAGGTTGTGGTACAAAGGCATTGATGACGGATATTGGCTCAGAGGTTTTGGGTTGCGAATCTACCTGCGGAGATATCAAGAGTAATGAAGAGGTAACAAACTCGATATGTAATGGTTACAAATGCTGCCAGGCGAGGACACCTTTGGAGCGTCCTCAGATAATAGGTATAAATATAGTAAACACTAATGGCACAAGAGGAGAAGGCTGTAGTGTTGCGTTCTTGACTAACCAGAGATATGCGCCAATGAATGTTACCGAGCCAGAGAAAATTTATGCTGGAGGCCATGCGGTGGTAGAGCTAGGTTGGTACTTTGATACTTCGGATTCTCGCTTCAGGAACCCCTTAGGCTGTAAGAATATGACACGTTACAGTTCTTACACCTCCTTTGATAAATGTGGTTGCGAGTATGATTACTTTTCTGGGATGAGTTTTAGGGTTTGCTACTGCAACAATGGCTACACAGGGAACCCATACATTCGACATGGCTGTATAGGTAAGTGATTGTTTTTTCTTCGTCTTCTTCCTCCTTTTGCTGTTTTTTTTTTTTTTCCTCTCAAACCATCAAATAATAACTGACTCAAAAATGTTCTTCCTCCTTTTGCTGTTTTTTTTTTTTTTCCTCTCAAACCATCAAATAATAACTGACTCAAAAATGTGTAGATATTGACGAATGCAAAGGACCCAATAATTGTGGAGAAGGGACTTGTGTGAACGGACCTGGAATGTATAGCTGCCAGCCAAAGATAAAAGTGCCTCAAAAAACCTTTGTGCTTCAAGGTGCGTAAAAGTAGCATCTTGCATTTACAGAACTACCAAGTTCAAGAACAGCAAAGTAGTTTGAATTCTGGATTTTTCTTTGTGGCGTAGGCGTCCTTATAGGTGGTCTAGGAGTGCTGTTTTTCGTCCTTGGAATCTTGGGGTTGTACAAATTCATTAAGAAGCGAAGAAAGGTCAGCCGCAGCAAGAAATTCTTCAAACGTAATGGTGGCTTGCTGTTGAAACAACAACTAAGTACCTCAAAGGAAGGAAATGTTGAGATTTCAAGGATATTTACTTCAAAAGAGTTGAAGAAAGCTACTGATAACTTCAGCATTAATAGAGTGCTTGGGCAAGGTGGTCAAGGAACTGTGTACAAGGGAATGTGTATAGCCATAGAGATCGCAGGAGCTCTTTCATACATGCACACAGCTGCATCATTTCCAATATACCACAGAGATATCAAGACTACCAATATACTAATGGATGAGAAATACCGAGCAAAAGTGTCTGATTTTGGAATTTCAAGATCCATAACCATTGATCAAACTCATTTGACAACATTAGTTGCAGGCACTTTTGGGTACATGGATCCAGAGTACTTCCTCTCAAGCCAATATACTGACAAAAGCGATGTTTATAGTTTTGGGGTTGTCCTGGTAGAGCTCATAACCGGAGAAAAACCTTTGTGCCAAATCCGCTCTGAGGAAGGAAGGGGATTGGCAACTCATTTCCTCGAGACCATGAAAGAAAACAGAGTGATTGATATCATTGATATTCGGATCAAAGACGAAAGCAACCTTGACCAAGTGATGGCCGTCGCCAAAGTCGCTCGAAAGTGTCTTAGCCGGAAAGGGACAAAGCGACCAAACATGAGAGAGGTTTCATTTGAACTGGAGAGGATTCGTTCTTCATCACCTGAAAATTTAGAGGTCACTTCTAAAAATGATTATGAAGAAGACCAAGCTAATTAACAGAGGAAGATTCTAAGGGTGTGTACAGGATGGATGTCTAGGAGGGAATAGGTGCAAATACTAGTTCCAACAGAGACTCAGGTTTTGGATATAAGAATCTATGTCATAAGGGAACAGAAACACAAACACTTACACTCCTGAAGATTCTGTAGCAAGCATTGTTTTTAAATCAAAGATACTCAATATTGAAAGCACATGAAGTTTGTTTCCGAAAAGAAAATGAATGCACATGAAGTTTCTTGATTTTATCTGTTTTTTTTTTTTTCCGAAAAGAAAATGAATGCACATGAAGTTTCTTGATTTTATCTGTTTTTTAAAAAAAAAGGGAAATCAACTTTGTGAGCCAAAAGGAGACTCTTATGTGCCACACGACAGGAGAACAATCACCACAAAAGCTTAAAAATAAATAACACCAAGACTAACGCACACCAAACCTTACACTAAATCTGGTTTCCTACAAGGCAATGAAGAAACTTAACTGAGATAAGAGACTTTACATACAGCAGTAGCACGCAAATTTTGCCTCCGCTTCAGCTAAAACTTAACTGAGATAAGAGACTTTACATACAGCAGTAGCACGCAAATTTTGCCTCCGCTTCAGCTACTCAGCCATCCTTCAGCTTGACCTGACAATATACCTTGATGGTCGGTACTTTTTTCAACATCTTTCAGTTTTCTTTTCAACATTTTTCCAACACATAAGTAGAATACTCGGTACTTTTTTCAACATCTTTCAGTTTTCTTTTCAACATTTTTCCAACACATAAGTAGAATACTGTACTTTTTTCAACATCTTTCAGTTTTCTTTTCAACATTTTTCCAACACATAAGTAGAATACTCTCTTCTCAGAACAGAGTCTTTCAATGGAGAGGTTGCTCTTCAGTGATTTTTTTTTTTTCAATCTAAATCTGGAGTTCCCTTAGCCGAATTAGAAGACCAGAGGATGGTTCTGGGGGTTTGAACAGGACCATTCAGGTCTCTTTTCATATGGTCTGCAAAAAATAGAATTTTATAATCAATGGTCAATCATTTATTTAAAAAGGGGAATCCACCAGGCGTAGAGTTGATTTTTCAAAATAGTATTTTAATGTTTTGCAGCTTGCTTCACGCTTCTTTCTAAACTTCTCTTGACCAGTTCATCCAATGAGGGCTAGTATTTAACAGTTTTTCAAAATAGCAGATTGGTCAGAACTAAGGAAAAATAAAACACAATTATGAAGACAAAGACTTACAACTTCCAAAGTATTGTAGTGTCTGTCTTTACTCTGCTCATCAATGGCTCATTAGCTGCAACACCTCCAAATTATAATCAATGGTCAATCATTTATTTAAAAAGGGGAATCCACCAGGCGTAGAGTTGATTTTTCAAAATAGTATTTTAATGTTTTGCAGCTTGCTTCACGCTTCTTTCTAAACTTCTCTTGACCAGTTCATCCAATGAGGGCTAGTATTTAACAGTTTTTCAAAATAGCAGATTGGTCAGAACTAAGGAAAAATAAAACACAATTATGAAGACAAAGACTTACAACTTCCAAAGTATTGTAGTGTCTGTCTTTACTCTGCTCATCAATGGCTCATTAGCTGCAACACCTCCAAATGGAATCGGCAGGAAGGATTGCTATCTCAATAGCTGGTACGAGGTTGTCTGTAACAGCACCAGTCCTGGGTCCCGGACACCTGTTCCGATCCTCACTAGGATCAATAGAGAAGTGGTGAACATCTCTCTTCCAAATTATTTCTCGGACAGGTCACACGGAGTAGTTCACATCAAAGGTCCTGTGACTTCTTTGGGTTGTTCTAGCAATAGTAGCCAAGGACTCATAAAATCACTACCAGATTTGAACTTCACAGGCAGAGGCAGTCCATATTTTCTAACAGACGAGAACCGCCTTGTGGCAGTTGGTTGCGGTACCAAGTCACAGGCAGAGGCAGTCCATATTTTCTAACAGACGAGAACCGCCTTGTGGCAGTTGGTTGCGGTACCAAGGCTATGATGAAGGATATAGAATCGGAGATATTAGGTTGTGAATCGAGCTGCGAGGATACAAAGAGTAATGAAGAAATAAGTAACTCCTTTTGTAACGGTTACAACTGTTGCCAAACGAGGATACCGCTGGAGCATCCACAAGCAATAGGTGTTAACATAGAGAGCATTAATAGTACAAAAGAAGGATGCAAAGTTGCGTTCTTGACAAATACGAGGTATCTTCCATCAAATATTACCGAACCAGAACGGTTCCTCGCTGATGGCTACGCTGTGGTAGAACTAGGATGGTTCTTTGATACTTCCGAATCTAGGAACCCTTTGGGTTGCATAAATCTGACCCGTAGAACTAGGATGGTTCTTTGATACTTCCGAATCTAGGAACCCTTTGGGTTGCATAAATCTGACCCATTCTCATGGGTCTTTCTCCTCGGACGACAGTTGCCTTTGCAGTTACGGTTACTTTTCCGGAATGAATTATAGAAGCTGTTATTGCAACGGTGGATTCACAGGAAACCCATACAAACGAGGCGGATGTATAGGTAAGTGCCTGTTTTTCTTCTATAATCTTGACCATTAATCAGATACTCAATGACTATGATTAAATATGTAGACATTGATGAATGCAAAGAACCCCACAGATGTGGGGAAGACACTTGTATCAACATGGATGGAATATTCGGCTGCGCGCCAGCGCCAAAGAATACCAAGCCTAGCAAACCTCCTGTGCTTCTAGGTTTGTCAAAATGGCACATTTTGTCTTCAAAATGGCACATTTTGTCTACAATAAAACAAACAAGAACAGAGAATATAGTGTACCTTATGTCATCCTTTCTTGATGCAGGGGTTCTTATAGGATCATTGGGACTTTTGTTTTTTGTTGTCGGGATTTTCGGGTTATTCAAACTTATTAGAAAGCGAAGGAGGATCATCCGTAGCATGAAGTTCTTCAAACGTAATGGAGGCTTGTTGCTTGAAAAACAGATAACAACAAAGGATGGTAGTGTCGAAATGTCTAAAATATTCAACTCGAGGGAGTTGGAGAAAGCAGAAAGCCACTGATAACTTCAGCATCGATAGGGTGATTGGACAAGGTGGTCAAGGCACTGTGTACAAGGGAATGCTAGTAGATGGGACGATTGTTGCGGTTAAAAGATCAAAAGTTGTGGATGAAGATAAAATGGAAGAGTTTATCAATGAGGTCGTTCTTCTCTCACAAATTAATCACCGCAACATAGTGAAACTCTTGGGATGTTGCTTGGAGACGGAAGTTCCAATCTTAGTGTACGAATATATTCCCAATGGAGATCTGTTCAAACGGCTTCATGATGAATTTGATGATTACAAGATGACTTGGGAAGTGAGACTTCGCATTGCCATAGAGATCGCAGGAGCTCTTACATATATGCACTCAGCTGCATCTTTTCCAATATTCCACAGAGATATCAAGACTACCAATATACTATTAGATGAGAAGTACCGAGCAAAGGTGTCTGATTTTGGAACTTCAAGATCCGTAACCATTGATCAAACTCACTTGACAACATTAGTCGCAGGAACTTTTGGGTATATGGATCCAGAGTACTTCCTATCAAGCCAATATACTGACAAGAGCGATGTTTATAGTTTTGGGGTTGTCCTAGTAGAGCTCATATCCGGAGAAAAACCATTGTCCCAAATCCGTTCTGAGGAAGGAAGGGGATTGGCAACTTATTTCCTTGAGGCCATGAAAGAAAAAAGCCAATATACTGACAAGAGCGATGTTTATAGTTTTGGGGTTGTCCTAGTAGAGCTCATATCCGGAGAAAAACCATTGTCCCAAATCCGTTCTGAGGAAGGAAGGGGATTGGCAACTTATTTCCTTGAGGCCATGAAAGAAAACAGAGTGATTGATATCATTGACATTCGGATCAAAGGCCAAAGCAACCTTGACCAAGTGATGGCAGTGGCAAAACTCGCTCGAAAGTGTCTTATCAAAGGCCAAAGCAACCTTGACCAAGTGATGGCAGTGGCAAAACTCGCTCGAAAGTGTCTTAGCAGGAAAGGAAGTAAAAGACCAACCATGAGAGAGGCTTCAATTGAGTTGGAGAAGATCCGTTCATCACCTGAAGATTTAGAAACCTATATTGAAAACAATTATGAAGAGGACCACGCCATGGAGATCAACAGAGGATCACTCTGGAGGCGTGTACAATACCGTTCAAGTCTTTATGATCAGTGTAATTCTACAGTTAGACACACATGGTGACCAAAAAAATCATTAAGATCACATCAGCAGAAAATCATCCATTCTTCAGCCACAAAGAATAGTAAAATTCAAAGTTTGTATCTTTTTTTTTTTAAAGTTGAATTGTGGATTTATGGTGTTTTGATTGACATAAATGTATGTTTGATGACTTAAAAAGAAACCAAACTCACTGGTGTAGGACAGTTAGGAGCAATTACTAAGTGGTCAACGATGTGTCAAGAAATGTTTGACTTTTAACATTATGGCTTCAATTACAGAGGCTCGACGTGTTCATTAGAATTCCATCCCGCTGCAATCATCATTCCGCTGGTAAACATCCCAAATGCACGATTTATAATAACGCTGCAATCATCAAACGCCAAGCATGAGGGAAACATTAGACGAAGATTTTTAGAAAACGAACCGGTGAAATAAAAATGCTGATTCCACCTCCGTCGACAACCTTAAAGCAAATCCGCCGCTCTCGAATTCTATTGGCTGATTCTCCGCAGCGTTTTTGCCATATGGAGCGAGAGAGATGAATCTCCTCCGTTGATTGATGGCTCGAGCCAGGCCGTTTTGCCGGATACGCCTTACGTGGCTCTTATTGAGTCCGTTAAACATAAAATCGGGATATAGGGACTATTAATATATTTGGGGCTTTTGTTGGGCCGTTATTGGGCTTCAAATGAAGGGTGGCAGTATATTGGGTATTTATAGTTAGAACTTAGAACTAATCTCCTGGTTAAGTTCGGTCAAAAGTCCTTGAGAAAAATAAGAAACATCGAGATTTCTAGATTTCAAGGAAGGATATAGCTCGCCAGGTTGATTGAGAGCAAGGTTTTTGGGTCAATCCTCATAAGGTAATCTGATTCTCTCTTGCTCAAGTCTATTTTTTTGTTTTATCTTTAATTTCTTCAGAGGTAAAAAGTTTGGATCGGAAACTATGATTCTATCTTCAATTTGGGGAAAGTAATCAGTTTTTTTTTTTTTTTAATCCAAGTCTTCATCCCTAGATCAATTTCAGAGAACTCTGTTTATTTCTGATCAAAATTGCTTCTTTTTTCTATTTGATTTGAAAAAGCAGCTCTAGTTACCCGTCTCTATTCTAAAATTAGGTTTTTTGTTTTGATGATATGTGATGTAATTACGTTTTCTTTGATACTAGCAGCTGAATATTGAATCCAATCTTTAAGAAGATGTTTGCAGCATCTTGTCTTGCATCGTGCTGTGCTGCTTGTGCATGTGATGCTTGCCGTACAGTTTCTTGCATCGTGCTGTGCTGCTTGTGCATGTGATGCTTGCCGTACAGTTGTTTCTGGGATCAGCAGACGTTCTGCAAGAATTGCTTACTGTGGTCTCTTTGCACTTTCCTTAATCGTTTCATGGATTCTCCGTGAAGTTGCTGCTCCTCTAATGGAGAAGCTCCCTTGTAAGTTTATTTTTTTCCTTTAAGTCCTTGTCTTACTTTATACTTTGTAAAGCAAATATTTTAGCTAACGGGTGATAATTGATTATGGACCAGGGATCAACCATTTTCACAAGACACCTGATCGTGAATGGTTTGAGACCAGGGATCAACCATTTTCACAAGACACCTGATCGTGAATGGTTTGAGACTGATGCTGTGTTGCGTTGTCAGCTTAGGGAATTTCCTGTTTTTCTCAATTCTGTCAGTTATGATGATCGGTGTGAAAAATCAGAAAGACCCTCGTGACGGTATACACCATGGTGGTTGGATGATGAAAATAATATGTTGGTGCATTTTGGTCATCTTAATGTTCTTCCTTCCCAATGAATCATCAGTTTCTATGGTAAGTTTCTTTGATCATTGGGATTCTGGGAAGTGATTAGTCAATGGATTAACTTAGAACTAATAAGAATCAATTTAACATTTTGCAGAATCGATGTCAAAGTTTGGTGCTGGATTTTTTCTTCTTGTTCAAGTTGTGCTTCTTTTGGATTTTGTTCATGGATGGAATGACACTTTTCTTGTTCAAGTTGTGCTTCTTTTGGATTTTGTTCATGGATGGAATGACACTTGGGTTGGCTACGACGAGCAGTTCTGGTAAGCAAATATGCTTTGCAATCAAATCATATGTGATTTCGTTATCCCACTGCTAATCTAAGTATTGGACTTTATATTCAGGTATGCTGCGTTGCTCGTTGTCTCTCTTGTATGTTACTTGGCTACATTTGTCTTCTCTGGGCTTCTCTTCCACTGGTTTGCTCCATCTGGGCATGATTGTGGACTCAACACCTTCTTCATTATCATCACTTTGATATTCGTATTCGTCTTTGCTGTAGTAGTTTTGCATCCAGCTGTAAGTTTTGGCTTGAACCTTTTATTTCTCTCATCTGAGATCTTAGTTGATTCACAACTTGAGGCTCACTGAAGTCAAAATAACCTTATTTTTTTGGCAGGTCGGTGGAAGCATTTTACCAGCATCAGTTATATCTCTCTACTGCATGTATCTCTGTTATAGTGGACTTGCAAGTGAACCCAGGGATTATGAATGCAATGGTCTCCACAAACACTCTAAAGCTGTTTCAACCTATATTTTTCGATTCCTCGCCGACGCCGCCACCGGTAATATCTCCGCTTCTAATTCGTCGACATGAAGCTCACCGTTAAGACTCTCAAGGGTAGTCATTTTGAAATTAGGGTTCTACCCACCGACACGGTTAGTCCTTCTCCCTTTCCGGTTACTTCGTTCAATTTTATATTTTTTGTATAGCAAATTAGAAAAGAATAGGCTTGCCAATCTGGATTATGTAACATTTGACTTGATGAACACCTTCTTAATTCAGACTTAAATGAGTTTTTCGATTAATGTGTTTGGTTGAGTTGAGTTATTATATTGACTTAAATGAGTTTTTCGATTAATGTGTTTGGTTGAGTTGAGTTATTATATTTGTGTATGAGTTATTAATTGGGAAAAAAAATTCTACTTTGTTTTAAAGATAATGGCAGTAAAAAAGAATATTGAAGATTCACAAAGCAAAGATAGCTATCCATGTGGACAGCAATTGTTGATTCACAATGGAAAGGTTCTGAAAGATGAAACTACTTTGGTGGAGAACAAGGTCACTGAAGAAGGTTTTCTTGTTGTCATGCTTAGCAAGGTAACCTATTCATAATTTCTTATCAATTTGGCTTTTTTGCGCCTGATTGATATTTTATCCCAAAGTAGACAAATTTGAAAAACAGATGTAGTTTATGATTGCTTTGTTACTGTAAAGTACATATTGTCCTTAGTTTGTTCGTGCACTAACAATGTCTTTGCCTTTTCTTTTGCAATGGATAGAGCAAAACTGCAACTTCAACTAGTTCCTCTTCTTCTCAGGTAAACATATTTCTTATTTTCTCATGTTTGTGCACATTACTTGGTTAAGGGGGTTGAGTGTTCTTCATTGGAAAACTTTCTTCATGTCTCACAGACTACTACCACCACCACATCTACCGTACCTTCAACCATGGTACTTTTCTTACATATCTTTTCCTTTTGGGGTACTATTCAGTCAACATCTTGTTTCCTTGATTCGTTTAACACAAGTTTGTATGAATCAACCAGCCTGGAGCTCAGTCAACAACTCAGTCTGTAGCTGTGCCTGCTCCAAGTTCTACTCCCACTCAAGAACAACCGGCGTAAGAGGATTGGAAATTTATTTTATCTTCATTAACTTAGGTCACTTATATACGTATTTTGAGGATTTTATAGATGTTTTATGATCTCTACACCATTGTAGGTCGCATAGTGACACCTATGGTCAAGCTGCTTCAACTTTAGTTAGTGGAAATAGTATTGACCAAATGGTTCAACAAATAATGGAAATGGGAGGAGGCAGCTGGGACAAAGAAACAGTTACTCGAGCACTTCGTGCAGCGTATAACAACCCTGAGAGAGCAGTGGATTATCTATATTCTGTATGCACCTTCTCTGTAACTGACTTTTGAGAATATTGTAAGGGAATGAAAGTGCTGATTTCTGTTTTAATTTTCAGGGAATTCCTGAAACAGTAACAGTTCCAGCAACTAATTTATCTGGAGTAGGATCTGGTCAAGAACATTCTGCTGTTCCTGCCTCTGGAGGGCCTAATTCTTCTCCTTTGGATTTGTTTCCGCAGGTAAGAGCTTAGTACTTTTTGATGCATCGAAAAG
>CM071721.1:22112436-22128529 GCA_036630335.1 Physaria fendleri | reverse complement strand
CCTACTACGAATACCCAAGCTCACTCCACCTATAAAACAACTGTCTCTCCTCTTGAGAATTCTCAGCTCATCCCTGAAGCAGAAGTTTCTCTCGTCCTTCAAGCATTAACAGCATCTGAAGCCACTGACGCTCTTCTGTACCTTCGTAAAGACAACACTATGGAAAATGCTAATCTTACTTCTCCTATTCCTCAGGTTGCTTCTCCACCTACCCTTCCTCCCATCGTCACTCATATTCCTTCTGACCCAAGAATTCAGGAACTCCATTCTAACACTTCGTCAAGCAAAGACTCCTCTGCATCTCTAACATCCGTTTCCTCAGCATCAAACAAGAAGCGCAAACATGCTGACACCTCTCTTGAAGCAGAAGAAACTCTCCCTCTCAAGCGTCGGCTCATTTCTGACTACTCTCTCAAGATCAACGACTCTCTCCCTCAAGTCCAAGCTACAAGGGAGGTGGCAACCCCAAAGCCACCGCCAACTCCATGAAGATAATCCACTGGAACTGTCACGGTCTCCGGAGCCGCCCGACAGTTCACTATATATCTAAACTAAATAAGACACATGCTCCGGAGTTGCTGTTTTTGAGCGAGACTAAGAACTCTGCTACTACTATCGAGTCTGTACAATGTTTATCTACTTATGATCATCGTCTTTTGGTCCCTCCAATAGGTTTTGGAGGAGGTTTAGGAGTCTTTTGGACAAAGTATGTCAGTTGTAAGGTGATTGGTTCACCAAGTAACAATCTAATCGAACTACTAGTTAACTATGTTGGATTCTCCTTCCGTCTAACTTACATTTATGGATGCCCAACTCGTAAAGAACGTAATGAATTATGGACGTTTCTCACTGAACATATACAAGCAAACAGTTCATACAGTATTCCTCACATTGTTCTCGGAGACTTCAATGATATTCGAAGTCCACACGAAAAAAAGGGTGGCAGGAAAAGATCTTCTTCTTCTTTCATACCCTTTAATAACTTCATCAATTATGTTCATCTCCTCCAGCTTCCAATATATGGAGGCAAATACTCTTGGATAGGCAAACGTCATTCCCATACGGTAAAAACTCTTCTAGACAGAGCCTTTGTCAACTCGTCATGGTCTTCTTATTTTCCTAACTGCTACTCTAAACTACTTCAATGGGGTGGAAGTGATCATAGGCCTTTGCTCATAGATTTCTCTAATTCTCCCAGAAAACCTTACTACTGGTTTCGCTATGATCCTCGGTGGATTTCTCTCCCTCAAATGAATAAAAAAATCACTGAAGTAATCCAAGCAAGCTCTTCTCAAGAATCACTTTCAAGTACTCTTAAGGATTTGTGTATCCCACTTTCCTTGCTTAAAAAAAGTCTAAATACAAATTCAGCTAAAGAAATTTTGAATCTTGAAGACTAGCTTCACAAGGAACATCAACTAAATGATCCTGATTTTTCAAGAATATCGGAACTCAAATCTCGTCTCAACTCCCAGTTAAGACTAGAAGAAGAGTACCTTCGCATCCAAAGTCGAAATCTCTGGCTCAAATCTGGAGACAAAAATTCTAAGTACTTCCATAATTGTATGTCTCAACATCGCAGCCGTAATCATCTCTCGAGCTTAAGAACCTCCACTAGCCAAGTCCTATTGACAACCCAAGACATTCTGTCTGAATTTACCAATCACTTCAAAACTATATACCAAACAAGTTCACCTCAAAATATTCTCTCCCATATTCATACCATTCAACCAAAGATCTCCTCTCACGACAACCTCACTTTAACCCAACAATTCTCATTAGTTGAAATTCAGGAAGCTCTTTTCTCTATGCATCCGGACAAAACTCCCGGCCCAGATGGTTTCTCTCCTGCTTTCTTTCAACAACACTTTGACAGTCTTAAACACAAACTTTTAGCTTGTCTTCAATCTTTCCTTTGTTCTGATACTCCAAATCTTTCCCTAAACCAAACTCTTATTTGTCTTATTCCAAAAAACCAAACTCCTTCTGAAGTAAACCACTTCAGACCTATAAGCCTTTGTAATGTTTCTTATAAAATCATTGCTAAGGTTTTAGCTAACAGGTTGAAGCCCATTCTCTCCAAGATCATATCTCCTAATCAATCCGCATTTATTCTAGTAGGAATATAACAGACAATGTTCTGCTAGGAGCAGAACTTCTACACTCTCTACGCACAAGGAAACGTAAAGAACCTCATGTCGCTATCAAGCTTGATATCTCAAAAGCTTTTGACAAAGTCGAATGGGACTTCTTATTTCTTTTAATGCATAAATTGGGTTTCTCCGAGACATGGATAACCTGGATAAAAAAATGCATCACTACCGTTCGTTTCTCAGTTTTGGTTAATGGATTTCCTGGTCCTGAATTTCTTCCTTCCAGAGGTATTAGACAAGGCGATCCTTTGTCTCCATACCTCTATCTATTATGTACAGAAGGTCTATCTCATCTTCTTCATCAAGGCACTATCAGTAGAAAGTTCAAAGGCTTTAAGGCGGCTAAATCTAGCCCTTCTATTTCCCATCTTTTATTTGCGGATGATTCTCTTGTTTATTGCAAAGCCAATCAACATGACTCTGCCAAGGAATACTGAATATCCTGCAAACTTATGGTAACATATCTGGACAACGGATAAATTTCCAAAAATCAGCAATCACTTTTGGTAAAGGTCTTCCTCCATCTCAAATTCAGGAGCTTACTTCCCTTCTAGGTATACAAAATACCTCAGGAATTGGAACATATCTAGGCATTCCAGACACTAATGGAAGAAAACATTGCTCCAACTTCTCTTATCTGATTTCTCGAATGCATAAGAAGATAAGTCACTGGTCATCAAAATTCTTATCCCAAGGAGGGAAAGAGATATTAATCAAATCTGTTTTACAAGCCATCCCTAGTTATGCTATGTCCTATTTCCTCTTACCACAAACAATAACTCAAAAGCTAGAAGCCTTAATCCGTACCTTTTGGTGGAAAAACAAAGATCAAGGCAAATATCTTGCTTGGGCATCTTGGGAAAAACTATGTATTCCTAAAACTCAAGGAGGCTTGGGTTTTAGAAACTTAAAAGATTTTAACATTGCTCTCTTAGAAAAACAAGTTTGGCAACTCATTCAGCATCCTCATAGCTTACTTAATAAAGTACTGAAAGGCAAATACTACCCAAAGTCCGATATTCTTCATGCTTCATTAGGTAAAAAAGCAAGTTTTGCTTGGCGAAGTCTCTTTCAAGGCTTACTCTTCATTCGTGAACACGCAGTTTGGCGTTTAGGTGCAGGAGATAAAATTCGACCTTTCTCTGATAATTGGCTTCAAAGTCATCCATTTAAGAAAGCCTTAGATATATATAACAAAGCTAGTTCAATCAAAACAGTAAGTGATCTGTTTGATAAGAAAGCCTTAGATATATATAACAAAGCTAGTTCAATCAAAACAGTAAGTGATCTGTTTGATTTCTCTGGCTGTCATTGGGACAGTCAATCTCTCACCAATACTTTTCATCCTTTGGATTTGGAATACATTAAACAGCTACAGCCTAGCATCACTGGTATTCCAGATAAACTTATCTGGCCAGGATCAAAGTCTGGCGACTACTCTGTTAAAAGTGGTTATTTTCTCAGTTGCAATAGACATCACATAGGTCATATAGGTCCTTCAGATTCAGGTCTGGCTGCATTGCTTTCTAAAAGAATTTGGTCTTATACCGCTTCCATCTAAAATTCGACATTTTTGGTGGAAAGTTTTACATAATGCTCTTCCTACATCTTCAAACCTCATCAACAGAAAAGTTTTTGTTAATGAGGAATGTGTCTTCTGCCACTCCGAACCTGAAACTATAAAGCATCTTTTTTATGAATGTCATATTGCCAAAGAAATTTGGTCTCTGGGAATTCAAGACCCTCATTTTAATGCTTCTTTACAACTCTCTTATGAAGATTTCTTGCAAGGTATTTTTACCTTATTCTCAACAAAACATTCTACATTTGGCTTCACTTAGGTTGGCCTATTTGGAAGGCCAGAAACCAACAAGTATTCCATTACATTCGGCAAGATATTCCCTCAATCATTATCCAAGCCTGAAAAGACATGGAAGAATGGGATTTATCTCAACAAGCGTCTGTCAGTAACCAGACACCCAGGACAAATGCTCCACCAAATCTGGTTCCAACAAACACCTTCCAGTGTTTCACAGATGCTTCTTGGATCAATTCCTCACAGCCTTTTGGTTTTGGTTGGATATTAAAAAACCCATCTTGGTCAAAATATTCTCCAAGGATCTGGATCGTCCTCACATATATCCAATGCGACAGAAGCGGAAGCTTTTGGACTACGGCAAGCCGTACAACAGCTCGCCTCGCTAGGATATTCAAATATCACCTTTCTTGGAGATTCAGAACTCATTTATAAGGCGGCCACACTCTCACAGAAGAGTCTTCTCGATCCAAATGGCACAATTGCTCCAAATTCATCGATCATAGTTGAAGACATAGCGCGACTAACAATGCGTTATGGAGCAAATTTCAAATTTAAAGCCATTTCACGATCGTTTAACTCGGAGGCAGATCAACTAGCAAAAGAAGCCCGACAAGGACGTAAGCAAGCTACTATTCGTTGGCTTTCTTAACTCATTTCCTCCCTCGCCTTGGTGTGTAAAAAAAAAAAAAAAAAAAAAAAAAAAAAAAAAAAAAAAAAAAATATCAGTTAAAGGGAGAAATCCGTAAAATTATTATTTTTTCTTTAAACAATGGCCTAAACTTGTAGCTAATTAATAATATTCAAGCCACCGTCAAAGTTGAAGTCAAGTCTATTAAAATATTAATACAAGTTCTTTTTTTAAAAGAAGTGGTCTGAAATATTAGATTATTTTCAGACCAAAAAAGAAAGACTAAATTATTTTATATTAGTCAGGCTCTTGCAAGTTGTTAGCAATTGCAAATTTGGAATTAGTTGGAAAGAATTAGATTAATTAAATTAAATTGGGATGTCTTTTAAAAATCAGCACTGCAGAAATCCATAAAAGTATATTTTCTTTTGTTTTACGGACAATAAGATTGAAGTTGCTCCGTGGAGGCCTAAACATGCAGCTAATTTGGTCTGAAGGCAGGGACGAAGAAAAAACCAAGTTGCTAACGGAAGACTTTGACTCTGACACATAATTCTTGTTAAATATATCTACGTACATTATTGGAGGAAGACTATTCAACGATATAAACATCATTTATTGAGTTAAGGAAGAAGATAAGATTTGAACAGAGAAACAAAAGATGAAGTACTCTTCACTACTCTGGACTCATCTCTCACTTCTACTTCTCTTGATCCTTGATTCAACACATCTGATCGTCGGAGAAAGCTCTTGTCCAAGTAACTGTGGCAACATTTCGATACCATACCCTTTTGGGATCGGAAAAGGATGTTATCTCGACGAATGGTTTGAAATTCATTGCAACAATTCTACTTCCGGAAAACTTGTCCCCTATCTACCCAAGATTAACAAAGAAGTTGTGAGTATCAATCTTCCGAGTACACAAGATAATACCAATACTTTCCAATTTGGTTCACTTCAAATCAAAACTAACATAACTTCCACGGGATGCTCCGGCAGTAATATCGGTGAGGTTTTAAATTTTACGGACACTCCGTTTACCATTAGTCCAGCCAACATCCTCGTAGCTGTTGGATGCAATAACAAAGCAACACTGACACATCTTGGACCTAGACTTGTGGGATGTAGGTCGAGTTGTGGAATTAGAATAAAACGAGATACATCAGACTGCAAAGGTTACAAATGTTGCCAAGCAAACTTACCTGCAGCTGCCCAAATTTATTCTGCTTATTCTGGAGGTATAAATCATTTTATCAAATATGTTCGTATCATATTTAAATGTGAATGTTTTGTTAATCTTGCGCAATTCTTCCTGTTGGTGTAGGAGGGATGAATGAAGCCATAGCTTCTGATGATGATATGATAAATGTATTAGGTATTAGTATAGAAGACATCATCACAAACCAAACTCAAAGTTGTAGAGTGGGTTTCTTAACAGCCGAGTTGGACAGATACCCTTCGGACAAATTAACTGATCCGCTATGGTTTTACAATCTAACATATGCCACTGTCCAACTACGATGGGTGCTTCCGAACATGAATCGCTTGTTTATCACTTATTTGGGATGCAGATTGTTGTTATCAGAACCAAATATTCACACTTGCCAATGCATACGTCTAGAAGAATCGGGTGATTTTCGCGATGGGAGTTGTAACTGCCTCAAAGGTTACGAAGGTAACCCATATCGTCCAGGCGGATGTAAAGGTTCGTTTACTTGTCTTGTGTAAACAAATTGGTCCATGTACTTGCAAAATCCTACACAAGTGGCAAATATGATAATAAAAAAAAAGCTCAAGTGGTAATGATGTTTTTATTCATGTTAGATATTGATGAGTGTCAACAATTCGGAAGTGATGGAAAATCCCTCTATTGCAGCGAGTCCCACACTTGTGTGAACACTCAAGGAGACTACCGGTGCGTAAATAAGAGGAACAAGATTTTGAAAATTACAATAGGTAAACTTACCTCATTTCTATATCTAAACAGACTAAAGTATAAATAAGTATTCATCACTTGCGTGGGTTTGCATTTTGCAGGTTTAGTGTAGGTTGTGGTGTGTTGATATTTATTGGAGTAACCGTTTTGTTATGCAAATTTATCAAAAGGCGAAAGGAGATTAATCGGAAAAAGAAGTTTTTCAAACGTAATGGAGGTCTACTTTTGCAACAACCGTTGACTTCTAGTGAAGGGAAATTAAGCAGTGTCGAGAAGACAAAAGTGTTTACCTCCAAAGAGTTGGAAAAGGCTACTGAGAACTTCTCCTCAACTAGAGTGCTTGGACAAGGTGGTCAAGGTACTGTGTACAAGGGATACAAGGGAATGCTTGTCGATGGTAGTATCGTAGCTGTCAAAAAGTCTATGGTTGTGGATGAAGACAAGGTAGAAGAGTTCATTAATGAAGTTGTCATCCTATCTCAAACTAATCACAGACATATTGTGAAGCTCCTTGGTTGCTGCCTAGAGACAGATATGCCTCTTCTTGTTTATGAGTTCATTCCTAATGGTAATCTTTTCGAGCATCTTCATGATGAGTCTGATGATTACATGATGGGTAATTGGGAAGTGCGTTTGCGTATTGCCCTTGATATCGCTGAAGCTGTTTCATACCTTCACTCAGCTGCATCTTCTCCAATCTATCATCGAGACATCAAAACTACAAACATAATGTTGGACGAAAAGCACCGAGGCAAAGTTTCTGATTTTGGTACATCAAGAACGTTAACAGTTGATCAAACCCACCTAACTACAGTAGTTTCGGGTACGTTTGGATATTTGGATCCAGAATACTTCCAAACAAGTCAATTCACTGATAAGAGCGATGTCTATAGTTTCGGAGTGGTGCTTGTGGAGCTCATCACTGGACAAAAGCCAATCCGAACTCAAGAAAACATTTCGTTGGCTACTTATTTCATTCAAGCAATGAAAAACAATAAACTCGTCGACACTATTGATCCTAGAATTAGAAATGAGTGCAAACTAGAACAAGTAGTAGCAACAGCACATCTTGCAAAGAGGTGTCTAAATCTCAACAGCAAAAGACGACCAAGCATGAGAGCAGTGGCGATGGAGTTAGAGAGAATTCGTTCACCAAATGAAAATTCACTGTCACGTGTATTTGAAAACGAAGAAGATGAAGTAGATGTGGAGATTACCATTGGCTTAGAATCTTATGACAACGTAGGTGTTACTGCTCCTATGTTACAAGACAACTCTGCCTCACGTTCGAGATTAGATGCTGAACCTTTATTTCCTCGTCAGACATGGTGAACACAAGATCCATCACTTCTCCGGTGTGGTTTGGATTCTTGCTCAGCACTCACCCTTATTACCCTCACCATTTATAGGCTTTCTACTTTTTTCCCTCGGTTTTATCTCACAGTAAAGTTTCCTCTTGGTTTGTGTATTAATCCAAGTCTGGTCTGGAGTGAATAATCTAAACTGGTTCTACATAAACAATTAGAACTACGAATCTGCTCTGATTCCATTTATAATTCAAGTCGTGTGTCGCGAGCACTGAGCAATGAAAGAGAACAAACTTGCTTTGTGGGCATCCTGAACTTTGAATGATGATTACAATGACAAAATCAGCTCTCAGAAAGTAGGCGATCAAGCTCATCAAACCCATCATCTTCATTATGTTCAACACCTTGTTTCTCTGTCGTAATAAGATCATCAAGCTTGGTTTGTTCATAAAATGAAAGTCTTTGTAAATCCCATTCCTCATTCAATCTCTCCACTCTTTCTCCCATCAACTCTTTCTCTTCTGATATGTGTTTTATGTCCTCTATCGCCACTATCTCTCCTGCACATTTGATTACACGCTTCTTGGCTTCTGCATATTCTAAAGACATCTTATGTAGAGAATCCAAATCAACTTCATTACCCATATCCATATGAATAAATTGCTCCATCTCAGTTTCAGAGACTAATTTATCATAGGCAAACCTCACACATGCGTTCTGTATCTCTGTTGAATGATTAAGTTTCTTGGTTGCAGAAAAATCCTCACCCACAGCTCCAAATATAAACATGTTCTTATCAAGCATTTGTCTTGCTACAGCAGCAGCTATCACTACACCTTTATCTTTTGTCTCAACTACAAGATCCCTAAATTTCTCAAACTCTTGAAGTGATATATAGATTCTGAACTTGGGTTTAAACGGTTGAATCTCATGAAGACAATAAAGACAGTAAAGACCACCAAGTCTCCGTGAAAAGGAATCAATACTAACCATGTGACTGATGGTATGCGCATATAGTGACTGCATAAAGAAGGCTAAGTTGTTGTTAGGACTAACTTCAAATATATAAGAAAATTTTCGGGATAGCCATAAGCTTTTCATATCAGAAAACGTTGTGAAATCAGCCTCCGCAAATTCGCCTATGAGCTCATCGATATCTCTCTTGAACAGAGAAAGATTCATCCCCGCCTATGAGCTCATCGATATCTCTCTTGAACAGAGAAAGATTCATCCCTAGCGCGCACACACACAATCAGATCTTCCCCGGTGAGAACCTCTCTGATCCTGTGTGCTTGAATCTTCAATTACAGGTGAAATTTCGCCGTCTCTAACAGAATCGCCGCCGCACTGCTCGCTATCGCGCTCCTCCGCCAATAGGTCGACCCAATTTTTTTTTCTTTATTTTTTGTTTGTAAATTCAATTAATTTTGTTTCTTTAACTCATAAAATTTAATTAAATTATCTTGACTAAAAAAAACTATAAATCCTTAATAAAAAAGAAAAAAGAAAGACTGTAAAGGAAGAAGAGTAAAGGAGTTGAGCTGGGTCGGTTGTTTGTTTTCGTTCCTTTCACTCTTTCTTTATTATCCCCTGATCTCGGCTAATCTTCTATCGTTTCCACAAAAGAAAAACTAGAAGATCTGTATAATGAATCGTCATCATGATCCAAATCCCTTTGACGAGGGCGAAGAAGTTGAAGAAATTGCCAATCCCTTCTCGGTAATTGTTTTTTCCTCTTTCATAGTCTTGGTTTTCGTCGTTTGATTTGGAGGCGAAACTTGTTTAAGAATCTTAGATCTTGAAGTTTATGAGTGGTTAGTTCTTGTAGTTGGAATATAGCTGAAACGGAGTCTCTGTAACCTTGCCTTATATCAACTTTTCTGTTGAAGTGTTCTAGAAGGCTATGAGTAATGTGGTTTTGATGTATTGTTATTGCAGAAAGACGCTAGAAGAGTTCCTGTGTCATCTAAGCCAGTTGGATTTGGCAGTAACCTTGATGCTACGGTAGATATTCCTTTGGGTGATGTTAATGTAAGACCGTTAGTTTGCAACACTCTTGCACATACTCGCTTGAGAATTTCTCTGAAATTTGTGTGGAATTGGTGCAGGATACTTCAAAGAAACAGAGAGAGCTTTCTGATTGGGAGGCTCAACTTAGGAAGAGAGAAATGGTTAGTATCAGTAATGTTGATTGGTTTACATTAATGGAGTCTGGTTCACCTGATATTATTATTCCAGTTTTTAACTCGAATTATTGACTTTGTTGGTTGGATTGTTTCATATAAAACCTTTTTCATCAGGATATTAAACGAAGAGAAGATACTATTGCTAGATGTAAGTCAATAGGACCTTCATGACACACTTTTTTCGAAAGATAAACAGTAAAAACAAGACTTGATTGCTAATGAAACACTTTGAATTGTATCATAGCGGGCGTGCAGATAAGCAATAAAAACTGGCCACCCTTTTTCCCAATTATTCACCATGACATTGCGAATGAAATACCCGTTCATGCACAAAAACTGCAGTATCTGGCATTTGCTAGTTGGTTGGGTAGGTTTTATCAATTTGATCTGTTCCTTTTATGAGCTGTTTTAAATCTGCAGCACTGAACTGATGGTTTGTTACTGTTCGAGTCTGAATTTCAGGTATAGTTTTGTGTCTCGTATTCAATGTCATTGCAGTGACAGTCTGCTGGATTAAAGGCGGAGGTGAGCTTTTATACGAAAAAAAATTCAAGGGTGTGACTTGTGATTGGATTTGGTTGAGCTGATTCTGGTTTTAAATTTGAATGCCAGGTGTTAAGATCTTTTTTCTTGCCACAATCTACGCGTTACTTGGATGCCCAATTTCATATGTATTGTGGTACAGGCCTCTCTACCGAGCAATGAGGTGATGCCCTGTTTAACCGACTATGTCTAGACTTCGTCTACACTGTGCCTATAACTAAACTGTTTTCTTATTACCTTGCAGGACTGACAGTGCCTTGAACTTTGGTTGGTTTTTCTTCTTTTACCTGGTGAGTTTAGTGAAAAGAGCTGTCATATATTTAGATTCCCATTTTGTATTTTCACTCTGTGCAGGTTACTTTCTATTTTTTTTTTTTGTATAATTGAACTTGGCTCTTGACAGATTCACATTGGCTTCTGCATATTTGCCGCCGGCAGGTTACTTTCTATTTTTTTTTTTTGTATAATTGAACTTGGCTCTTGACAGATTCACATTGGCTTCTGCATATTTGCCGCCGTTGCTCCTCCAATCGTTTTCCGTGGACAATCATTAACGTAAGTCTTCTAATCATTGCTCATCTAGCTCTTTTTGTTTTCAAGTTTACAACGCTTCATGTATAGATAATCTGAAAAGGATTTCACTGAGAAAGTTGTTTTGATCATATAACTAGGATGAGAACTAGATAAGGCTAAGTATGTAAGGGCATGTTTCGACCAGGTGGTCAAGTGGAAACATAATTTCAGTTACAATAACAAATTTTACCACCCTTGAACTAGAACCCTTCAACTCAAGAGGCCTTGTCCAAGATTATGCCTCTGTGGTGTATATACTCAACTGCCTTGTTGTGATAATTGATCCTCAATCTCTTCTAATCTACAGGGGTGTGCTGGCAGCAGTTGATGTAATCTCAGACAGTACATTAGCTGGGGTACGAACTATGACGTTTTTTTATATATTTACTAGAGATGAAACTCTAGCTACCAAGTAGGTTCCTAATAACCATGAAACTTGGTTACTTACTAACTTAACTTTGATTCTTACTGTAGATCTTCTACTTTGTCGGCTTTGGTCTTTTCTGCTTGGAGGCGCTTCTTAGTCTGTGGGTTCTCCAGGTAAAATTATACTAATCTTCCTGTTTTCTCCTATATATCTGTCAAGTGTCAACCATACATTACCGAAGTTCCTGCCTTAATGTGTTTCCACGATTGTTGGGATTTGTGTAGAAAATATACCTCTACTTCAGGGGAAACAAGTAAAAAGATACAATGCATATACTAGAGCAAATACCATACTTCGCTCATGATACCGTTGTCTTAGAAAGGTTTGTAATACCACCTTACTACTCTTGTAATTACCATTGTCTGCGATAGCATTTTCTGTGTTTTGTTGTGTTGTGTTCTTTGTTGTGGCAAAAGAGGCTTTGTATGTTCTATTTTGTTTAGCGTTCAACTTTTTTTTTTTTTGGTCTAAAGCTTTCAACTTTATTTGGGTAAAAGAGTAGAGAGACTATGTTTCCAATGCCAAATCTGTGTTGGTGTGTAATGATGTATACTGTGTAGGCAGTTTTCTATAGTCATGGTCGAGAAAATATGCAGATCCAGAAACAAGAGAGCTAAGAAAGAGACATTCGACAATCTTTACTTACCCAATGCCTAAACTGAGATAATACAGAGAAACTAACATCATGATCTTTAATTTCAATCAATTAGAGAAAGGTATTACAAGACAGAATATGATAGTTATCCAACACAAACTTGTGGCAAAGCATATATCAGGAAAATTCTATGAAATCCACATGGATATAAACATCTAAAGCTTAGAGGATTACATATGTAAACGAAAAGAATTTATTTTTTCTATATGTTCGAGTGAATATTGGAAAACCCAAAACAGTTTACCTAAATTGGAATCAATGGGAGATGTAGCAATTGCATGACGTCTTCGGTTTAGATACATAAAACTGAATCAATGGGAGATGTAGCGTTAACGGCTTCTATTTGTATCACACTAGCGCTAGTTTGTAATCTATCATTCGGACTTGAATTTTGTTGGTCAGTTTCCAAAAAAAAAGAATTTTGTTGGTCAGTCATCTTTTGGACCAAGCCGATTTGGCGTTTGATTTTTTTTAGCAAACTTAATTCTTTTGTTTGGTCCTTGTAATAGTTTTGTTTTAATTTTTAGTAATTTGTAACTGAGAGGCTGATTAGTTTAATTGTTTTTCTTAGGTCATGTTTTGGTCTAAATCATTAAATCTTACACGATTATGTTTTATAAATATTTTCAATTCCAAATCCACTTTTAAAATTCCAAAGGTAATTTATGGTTTTTTCCATTGTTTGGATTTGGGACTAAAAATAATAATCTAAAAGTACAAATTTGCCATTCAAAAGATTAGAAAATCTTACCACCTACAAATATATCCACAAAATGTTACATTATAATCCTAAAACTGCAGAAAAAAACTAGAAACAAAATTTAACCGCTAAAATTTTAAAATTACAACTGCAAACAATCAGCCTAATTCTTATTCGATGCAGAATTGAACTAAGTGTAAACATTAATCAAGTATTATTACGAATTAAAAGAAGATATAAAAATGCTAAGTATTGCTTACGCGTTACTTTACTACTTCCTCTTCATTTCTCTTGCTTTTAGCTCTCTGTACTTGCATTCCCCAGGTTCGTGATTTTTTTTTTTTTGGGTATTAAATGTGATTATCCGATAAGCTCCAGCTCTGGGGTTCACGAATTTCCTCGCCTTTTTCTTTGATTTTTCTTGTCAAGAATCAAAAAAATTCAGACTTCAGCTCCTAAGTTGCTAAATTAGGGTTTAGAATTCTCAATCGACTTGATGAGTCATCGGCGTGATTCCGGCAGCGATGCAGTTCACGTAAAAACCACCAACTACCCTCCGCCGGAAAATTGGTTTCCAAATTCCAGCGACAATTCCGTCTGGGCCACTGAGGATGATTACACAGAGTCACCGAGCAAGAAGACACGATCATCATCCGCAGAGATGGGAAAATCGTTCTTCAAAACGAAGCTCTGCTGCAAATCCCGCATCGGAACTTGTCCATACGACGCGAACTCTTGTCTTCAAAACGAAGCTCTGCTGCAAATCCCGCATCGGAACTTGTCCATACGACGCGAACTCTTGCCACTTTGCTCATAGCTCAGAAGAGCTCCGTCGTCCGCCGCCAAATCAGCAGGATATAGCAGAGGAAAGATCTGTTATCTCGGTGGAGAGTGGAAGATCGTATAAAGGAAGACATTGCAAGAAGTATATAAGTGGAGATGATTGTCCTTACGGAGAAAACTGTACATTTCTACATGATGAGGCTTCGAGAAACAGAGAAAGCTATGCTATTAGTTTAGGCCCTCGTGGCTATGGTACTGGTAGTGATAATGGTAATGATGTTCAGATTGTAAAGCCTCCAAATTGGAAGACAAGGATTTGCAATAAGTGGGAGATCACTGGATATTGTCCTTTTGGTACTAACTGCCATTTTGCTCATGGTGCTTCAGGTAACGTTTACATTAGTGTTACTTAATAGATTGTTAGATTAAAGTGTCACTAGAGGTTAATGTATTGTGAGAGTTCATGTTTGAACACTAAAACTAGCTCTGTTAGCTTGAGTGTGTTCAATTGTATATCTAATGACACTGATAAGGAGAACATTGTTTACAAATCTGTTTTTGTTTGGAACAAATTCTTGATCTGCTTGTTATCCTAATGGCCATGGAAATGCTGAAATTTTCGATTTTTGCAGAGTTGCATAGATTTGGTGGAGGACTCGTTGAAGGAGAAGGTAAGATTGGAACATCGGCTAATCCAGAAACAAAGCAGGCAGGACAAGTAGATAGAGTGACTAGCCTTGTTTCTCCCCGAGTCTCGTCTCAACTGACATCTAGTGCTGTTATTCAGAAGCTGAATGGTGTTAGAACTTTACGGAAATGGAAGGGACCGGATAAAATCAGTAGGGTTTATGGTGATTGGATCGACGATATCGAATAGAGTCGCTGCATTTTCAGAGATTTGTGACTAAGGTAATAGCTTTTCTAGAGTTGTAACTATGTTGGACATATTAGCTTCCTTTCTTTTGTTGTTGTAGATTGTGACTTAACTAAGATAAAACTCACTTAATCTTTTTGTTTAATGTTTTAGAATTCAGACATTGACAAATCTACAATTCTCCCTAATCTCACCTTCAATACCTGTAAGAACATTGATATTACCCATTTTCAACATAGATTCCACAAAATCTATGAAAAACAGATCTCTATCAACCGCATAGTCCCAAACCTTCTTGAAGACCTCTCCTTCATGATCTTCAGATACCAAAACGTTATCTGAAATCAGCAAACCTTTTCCTTCTAACAGATTGATGTAGTAATGGTTATCAAAGAAAGCTGGCGTCTTTATATCCAACGGAGACAGTTCGTTGTCGCGGCTTGAATCTTTGCATTGTGATCGTAGAACTCGCCGGAATGTGCTGTGTCTCTTGAACTTATCAACGTAAAACGTTTGTTCCATGTTTGGTTGAACTATACGTTGCTTGAAGCTCAAGCATCTCGCTTTACCTATTGTATGAGCACCAGAAAGAGCAACTAGATCTTGTATGTTGAGTCCTTGTTGCTTGAAATTGATGATTAGGCTTTCGAGGGAAGAGTTTGGTGCTGGAATGAATTGGTTTGCGCCGGCGAAACTTGCCTTTAAAGAGTCTCTTCTCCCTAGCAAAACTTCCCACCATGGTCCACCTCTCAGAAAGACAGAGTCACGAGCGGCCATGGCGATGATATCAGAACAAGAGACAGTTAAAGGACAAGCTTCTTCGAGAAGGTACTTTATGTAATCGATTACTTCGAATCCTCGCAAAGAGTTAACATTCGGAGTAGCTTGTTTCTCACTTAACATATCTCCATGTGTGTCCAACAACACAGACGCATCACAACCCTGATTTGAACATAGAAACGGCACATTAAGACACAAAATTCGCGAAAACGCGGAATATAAAAGAGTAGATATCGATCATCTAACCAAGACGAAGCAGTCATGGAAGTGAAGACGAAGAAGAGAAGCAGCCATACGAGGATCTCTAAGAACAGCAACCTCAACGTTATACTTCACGATTTCTTCTGCTAATGGACAACTCTCTTTGTAGAAACCTTTCACTAATGGTCCTCCAAAAGCCGAGTTTGTAAATGAGAAAAGCACAAGTAAAGAAAGACAAAACTTGTTCAGCTTCATCTTCATTGAAAAGTATGTGTGTGTTTCTGTGCATCTGGATATGGATATGGATAGGCCTGGGACTTTAGGCCCGCAGCCCGCGGGCCTGCGGGCTTTTAGCGGGCTTTTACCCGCCGCGGGGCGGGTGCAGGCTTATTGAAGAGAGAATTTTTTAGCGGGCTTTTACCCGCCGCGGGGCGGGTGCAGGCTTATTGAAGAGAGAATTTTTTACGCGGGGCGGGGCGGGGCGGGGCGGGTTGAAAATCTTTGCGGGTTTGCGGGGCGGGTTTGCGG
>CM071721.1:22087514-22104671 GCA_036630335.1 Physaria fendleri | reverse complement strand
GATTCATTGCTCTATAACGAAAGTATAAGCTCAAGGTTCTTCCATGGACGCTCTTCAATAATAACGCCTGTAAGCATTTCCGTTTGGTCACACAGTTTGATTTCTACTAACTATACCGGAGAATCATCAAATTGATGGGTTTCACGGTTCTTCTTCGGACTCGTACGTTTCCTTTTCATCTTCCAAAGTTCCAAAAGTCTCGTCGCTTAGGTTTAGAGAAGAAGAACAGTGGATTTAGAGGTTGTAATTACACTATTGTAATTCACATATTGTAATAATTTATGCATAATTAACATATTCTGTTTATAGAATGGATAATTAACATATTTGTTAGAATTGAGAAGAAGAACAAAAAAACTAGAATATGTTAATATGTTAAATAGAGTTAAATAGAATATATTAATTACTATGATTTTTGTTGGAAAACTTACTAATAAAATAAAATAAGATATTTGAAAATAAAATATTTGGAAATTAGAAATCAACGGTTAGATTAATAACTGTTGGATATCAACGGACGACTCCGATGAAATATCCACTTACAAACTCAACTTTATATAATAAGATATATATCAACGGACGACTCCGATGAAATATCCACTTACAAACTCAACTTTATATAATAAGATATATAGCCATAAACCAATAAAAAAAAATCATATTGCTGTATGAGCAAAATTATTATTTTCAAAAATATTTACATATTATCGGATCAAAAAAAAAGAAAAAAAAAAGTTTGGTTTGCTGTTCATCTTTTCTACGATTTCAAATATTTGTATCTGAAAACGATGAAAAGAAAAATCGCAACAAAAATCTTTAATAAAGAGACTAACCAAAAAATAAAGTTCCGAAAATCGTGACCGTAACCCGACCCGTTTAAAAGTAACAGTAACTAATCAAAAACTGCCACGTATCCTACTTCCAGCACACGTAAGCGAACTTCTCTCTCGATTTCTTTTATCTCCGTCACCGGCAAAATACCTTGGGCCCTAGTTGGCCTCTCTTCTCGAGACCAATTTTCATCGTTACTCAAAAGAGTAAAAGTTAACTCCGTCAATTCAAAATCGTAACGCCGTTAATATCTATGTACCTCCACTTATAAAATCTCTCATCCTCCTCCAAAATCTCTTCTCTGTTTTATCTCCGTCACCCTTCTTTAAACAAAACCCGGAGCTCCGAAACAGCTATCGGGCGACCCAGTTTCTTAAACCCAGGTCTTTTTTTTGAATATTTCTGGATACCGGCTATTTCTGTAGTTAAACTTCCTTCTCCAGCAAGAGATATTTTCGCCGTTTCTGGGTTTTTGATCGAAGGATTCGAATTTTCGGAGTACTTTTCCTCCGAGAAAGTGGCGATAATTTTCAGATTCTGATTTCAAAAGTTACCAGGTACGATTTCACAATTTCTCCATTCAAAAATTTTCTCGGGAAAATTTCGTATATCGTCACTAAGTTTTGAAACCCATTCAACAACTTTTTTGTTTTGAACTGTTGCATTCTCATTTCATCACCTCTTTGATTGATTGATTTTGACAAAGTTAAATCGTCGTTCTCCATGTTTTGTTTACATTCCTCCATTTTTGGCTAAAACTATGTTCCAGGTTACAAACAAGAGCACAATCACATTTTCTACTCTTGTTTTTTTTTTTTTTTTTTTTTTTTTTTTTTTTTTTTTCCAGGAAAAATTGTGATTCAAAAGTTTATCTGATCTTCTTGACCACTGTTCTTACTTTACTTTTGCTTTTACTCAGGCAATTTGTTTTTTTAAAATATAAATTTTGTTTTTCTCCAAGAAAAAGGATAATCAATTACGTTAGTCCTTTATTTGCTTTCCGGCATTTACTACTACTGCCTGTAACGCTGCTAAATCTATACAGCCTCCTTGATGGTCTTTCAAAAAAGCAAATAATCATAAAGTAAAAATCCCTCTCTCTTCTTTCAGATATACACACGCTTAATCTGCAGATACATATGGATACAATGTATCATATTCTCTTTTGTTTACATGCATTACATAATTTTGGTCCATCCATCTCTTTCTTTTCCTTCATACACGTGACTCGTAAAAGATTCCATTTTGTTGCAACACATTCAATTTTTTTCCTTTTCTTTGCTTCTGATTGTAATAAATTCGAATGTTCAGTTTTGACTAAAACAGTAATTGGACAGAATCATAGAGGAGACACACATTGATTTTATTTCTTAGCATTTGCCGGAGAATAAATATAAGCTTTTTGAAACTTTTGATTTGTGTGATGGGGTCTTTACTTGGTATTGCTGCACAACAAAGCATTAACACACTCAGTTTGGCTTCTTTATTCTTTATATAAAATAAACTATTTTTGATTATAATAGCATCGCTTGTCTCTATCATGGTCATATTTCTGATATTTTTTTTTGTCATTATAAAGACTATAATTTGATCTATTCAGGTGCCTCGACAATCGTTTGAGATTGTTATTTTTTTATATATCTGTGGTCCTCTCCTCTCTGATCCCTAAGTTAATCTTTGAACACTTTTGTCTTTATCAAGATATTGCCCCTAATTATGAACCTTCATTGCTCCTTTCTCTAGTTTAATATATTATAAAACTTGTATCTTTCTCTATGCTTTATCTCTGTTGCTTCATTTTTTGTGAATTTTTTTTTACTGATATGACTATATAATCTTTAAGGGTATTAAACTGCATAAATCAAATGTTTACATCATCCTTCCTAAGAAATTTTATTATTGGGTTTTCACTAAATATTCATTAGTGGAATTGCTTACTAATGCTTTAGTTAAGCTCTACAATCACTTAACATGTCAATGTTCTGTTCTTTTATTTCTAGCTATTTATCTTTGTTTATATGACTGGTTTAGTTGTGTTGTTTAACACGCTCTGTTTATTTGCAGGTTTATAAAAGGCAGAGAACAAGAACAAGAACAAGAACAAGAGTGCAAAGATGTTTACTTGCATAAATTGTACAAAAATGACCAAGGGAGGTGATGATGAAGAAGATGAAGCGCGTGGGAGCACCACTCCTAATACTAAAGAAGCTGTTAAAAACCTAACTACACAGGTCGATCTCTATCTCTCTTTGTGTTTAAAGATCAATCTTTTTCTTGTTGATCCTTATGCTTTTATTTTTTGTGTTGAACATGTGATCGTTATGCTTGAAACAAAGAAACCTATAGAACCTAGCTTGAAAAATGGTCCTTTAACTGTTTAGTGATGAAAGAAAAAAAAAAGTTTGAATATTCATTTTAAAATGATAAAGATATTTCAAATTTGGCTATCAAGTACAAAAGTATAGAGGTTACTGTGTTAAAGGCTGCAGGTTACAAACAAAATTCGGATCTTTAGACAAGATATTGCGTTGATGCAACATCACTTCCCTAAAATCTCTTACAAATCTCTCTTTATTTAGGTTATGTCAGTTTTTTCTTCTCCCCCTATGAGACTAGACATAGGGTCTGAATGGTTGTTAATGGGAGGAAAAAATTGAATAAAAGTAGCTATAATTAGAGTAAAACTTTTTGGAATAAACAGTTAGTAAAATAATTAATGCCTAAAAATTATGTTTCACATGGAATATATTTTTGGAATAAACAGTTAGTAAAATAATTAATGCCTAAAAATTATGTTTCACATGGAATATAGATTATACTGTAGTGGCTTATGATTTGTGTGGATGTTATTTTTCTTAAGGTTGATTCAGAAAAGGCTAATGTAGTCACGCCTTGTTTAATATGATTTTTGCTTGTTATTGAAGATTGATCTCTATACTTTCCTAGAACAAGTTCCCTAGTGGATTCTTATTCAGACAGGAGAAAAAATTGTGGTGGGGGCAATTATATACTTAATCAAAAGAAGCAAAAAAGAAAAAGTTATGATTATGTTCTATTTCAAAGAGAAGACAAGATGTACTATAATTTCTGTTACAAATTATATCAGATATTCAAGCTTTATTGATGCTCTTCAATGAATGATTATAGTGGACTTCTTTTTTCCTGATTGGGATAAAATAAAATTCATCTATTTCTAGACTCAATTTTTTTCATGGCAGAAGCCAGATGACTTTATTGGTTACTTACTGTTTGTGACTGTTCAGTCAAAGATTATGTTGTCCAATGATCACTGTTCATTTAGCACGATGTTGTGTTTTAAAGATTAGATTTTAATCAGCTGTATGAATGGATGCTATGCAGATCAAAGATATGGCATCCAAATTCTCCGGTACTCAAAAACAAAGCAAGACGACTTCAGGCTCCTCGAGCAGCAACTTCAGGAAAGAGCAGATAAAGTTTCCGGATTTTGATACTGCATCAGAAAGTGTTCCATACCCTTATCCTGGTGGAAGCACGAGTTCTACTCCTGCTTGGGACTTACCAAGATCCTCCTACCATCAAAGTAATCGGCAAGATTCAAGATTCACATCAATGTATGGTGGCGAACGTGAATCTATCTCTGCTCAGTCATGTGATGTAGTACTAGAGGATGATGAGCCAAAGGAGTGGATGGCTCAAGTAGAACCAGGTGTTCATATCACATTCCTCTCACTTCCCAGTGGAGGAAATGATCTTAAACGGATACGTTTCAGGTATTTCGAATCCATTATATCCATTCAAGCCGGGAGATGAATCTAACATTTTACATGTATCTTTGTTAAAGCCGGGAGGTTTTTGACAAATGGCAGGCTCAAAGGTGGTGGGGTGAGAATTATGACAGAATAGTTGAGCTTTACAATGTTCAAAGATTCAATCGCCAAGCTCTCCAAACCCCTGGTAGATCCGAGGACCAAGTAAGAAATTATCACTCTTCAGATTATTACAACTTGAGAAAAGGTTTATGTGTAGTGTAGTCTCAACTTCGAGTTCTGTTTTGTTTCTTATTCAGTCGCAGAGAGATTCAACGTACACAAGGATTGATTCAGCAAGAGAAAGCAGAGACTGGACACAAAGAGACAACAACTTCAGACCACCAGGAGGCAGTGTCCCACATCATTTTTATGGACCAACTCAAATGGACGCAGCACGAGACACCACAGCATCGAGGGACGAACCACCTTCGATGAGTAACGCGAGTGAAATGCAAGCTGAGTGGGTCGAAGAAGACGAGCCTGGTGTCTACATTACAATTAGACAGTTACCAGATGGAACAAGAGAATTACGCCGAGTCAGATTCAGGTAAACCAATTAACCGAACTTTGGTTAGGATAACAAATAATTAGACTAAGCTTATACCTAATGGAAATGGGTGGTTGCAGCCGGGAACGGTTTGGGGAAGTGCATGCGAAGACATGGTGGGAACAGAACAGAGACAGGATACAAACACAATATCTCTAAGAGGGCAAATCAAAGAGACCAAAATTCATTTCTTCTTTAACATAGCAACGGTCGGTATACACAAAATTTAAAAGTTTTGTTCATCTTCTTAAATTTAGAAGAAAATGAGAATGTGTTATGAACAAACAAAATTTAAAAAAACAAAAGGAAATTTGGAAGAAATTTAGTTAGCTAGTTCTCGGCATTTTGATAGCTATGTAATTTTCCTGATGAGATGAGCTTTAGCCTTTATGCGTCAATTATCGGTTCATTTTTTTATTTCATGCATTTAATTTTTACAATGCTTCAAAAGGATAAATTATTTTCAATTTGTCTGTTAGTACCATTCGAGTTTTGCTGTCTCATGATCTTCTAAAATCTTGAAATTGAAAACCAAAACCTCTCGAAAAGGGAAAAAGGAGCCATAGCTAGTTTCTGGCTGGCGGCGCGTACGGCCACCACGGCGCAGCGATGAACCAACGTTTTGTGCATAGTGTACAACAACCCTCGATCTTTATTTTATGATCAGAGGAGTCATTTTTGGTTTTCGTCGACTGAGGTCTTTCATGTCTTGATCTCGCCTTGCCTCGGCATGCTCGCCGGTGGTTTGTTAGGAGAATCAGAGATGTATCAGAATGGATCTCACACCTGTTACCACGTATGAGCTTGCGGGAGGGTGTTAGGAGAATCAGAGATGTATCAGAATGGACGGCGAATATATTGCCGAAGATTCGCCGAAGAATATGGAAAACATGGAAAAGGAAAAGGATCCAGAAGATTGAAGAATATGGAAAACATGGAAAAGGAAAAGGATCCAGAAGATTACGGAGATATCTCCGATATTATAATTTAGAATATTTACATTTATGTTAAAATTTATTATTTACATTTAGGTTTAAGGAAATTAGGTTTACTATTCCCTATAAATAGAGATGTCCTTTGTAACATTATTTTCATGAGAGTTTAATATACTTCTTCCTAAACACTTTTGTGTTCTTACTTTCATCAAATTTATCATGGTTCTCTCCTCGGTGCATGGCGGATCAGCTCGCGGTCGCTGGTGGTAGCTCCTCCAGTAGCATGGTGGATTTGACATCAGGGTACTTGTTAGTTTTTTGAGTTCTCTTTTAGTTTGCGGTGGTGGTTGTTACAGCGGTCACAGTGGTGGAGATCGTTCTTCCGGGTCTCACAACGAGGTTCGAAACCTCAGCTCCGTCAGTGAGGTCGGGGTCTCCTCCCTCCCTCGTTCTCCGATTTGTTCACCAGGCACACGCTTTTGGTTCACGCATAGCTCCTCGGTGGTATGACTCTGTCTCAATGGTCCCTTTGACACTGAGCGAGTCGTTTCCTCCTCTCACTGTTTTTCCGGTTTCGTTGGATCTTTGTTGCCCGTTGAATATCGGTGGTGGTTTTTTTTAAAGACTGTGAGGCTCTGTAGTTGTCCCAGGCGGCTCTGCATTTTCCTCCGTTACTTCTGATGAGATCATCTGCCCCGAGCTTGCACCTTCAAACCAATATTCTTTGATTCGCAGCTTTCGAGCTCTTCTTCACCAGCTTGCGCTTCCTTTGTTTGCAGTGCAACCGCCTCCCTTGACCGCGCTCCTGTTCCTCCAGTTCTTTAGGCGACGTTGTGTTCTTGATGCGAGCTAGATTTTTACCTGTTAGGACCTCGTGGGTCTCTTTTTTTTTTTTTTTTTCGTTGTGTTCTTGATGCGAGCTAGATTTTTACCTGTTAGGACCTCGTGGGTCTCTTTTTTTTTTTTTTTTTGCTTTAATTTTGGGCTTTGACCCTTAGTATCTGTTTTTTTCTATTATTGGGTTTCAGCTTTTTTTCTAGATGTTACGGCTAAGAACATCTCCATTGGTCGATACTCTGGTTGATCTCTAAAACAAACAAAAAAATATTATTATAATGAAATTAGACTTATTAATTAAATCAAATATTAGTGTAAATTTTTAAACCAATAAGAAGATGACACTTTGAGAACCAGTTTCTCTTAAAATTCTTAAAGTTATCTTTTAAGAACTAATCCTTCTTCTCTCTCCCTTTTTCAAATTTTTATCATTAAAATTTTTTGAAGAACCTTACTTAGGTATTCCCATTGGAAATGTCCTAAGATCATGATATTTTATATATAGTATTTAAGTGAAAAAGAAAAATCACCCGAGTTGAAGTCAAATCTCTTGAAATAATAATTATAGCTCGCTCCTCTCTTCTCTTCAATTTTCTCTCTTCTCTCTCTTATTTCATCTTCTTCCTCCCCTATACCAACACCACCGTCTCCATAGCTATCTCCTCCGCCTCTCCGGCTGGACGGTCCTCACCGTCACCGGAGAGGGCTTCCCTCTCTTTCCCCTTCTCTTTCCTTTTCTAGTTTCTTTCTAATCCCTATATGCGTTTAATCGAAACGCCTTTCTTTTTCATCTTCTCTATTGTGTTCACCTTTCTAATCCCTATATGCGTTTAATCGAAACGCCTTTCTTTTTCATCTTCTCTATTGTGTTCACAGCAGGCCATCTCTAGATCTAACTTTCAGTGTAATCATTTTCTGTTTTCGACTATCTTTGCCTTCAAACGAAAGATCCTTCTTGATCGTGGTTAAAATTTGGAAGAGGATGGTGCTCTATTATCAAAACAGAGCTTGATGTTTCTTCTGAAAGTTTGATCCAGTTGCGCCTGTTTCTTTTCATTCTAGTATTATCATGTTCCTATTTGTTCTTCTGAAAGTTTGATCCAGTTGCGCCTGTTTCTTTTCATTCTAGTATTATCATGTTCCTATTTGCAATAAAGGAAACTCTCTTTGTTTCCCTCCGTCGTTCTATGGATGTCGTTCACCGGTGAGTTATATCCCCAACGTTTGTCGTTCTTGCTCATGCCTACTCTTGCCTCCCTAGATCTTGTCTCGTTATCTAAACCCATGGTGGTGTTTGGTGGGTGCATCACCGGTACGTGAGCTCATGACGGTGTTGGGGTGTGCGCCGTCGGTAGCTGAACCCGATTCTACTTAGTATGAGGCTTAGATCTTGACGAGGATGTTATCACTATAGGACCAGAAAGATCGATGCTCGCGAGAAGAGTTAACCGTGTTATGTTCGAGTCCTAGTTCGATTGGAGTTTTATTATAATTATTGTTAGTTTCGTTATAGTTCATTCCATTATCCTTATCTAGAAAGATATTGAAGTGAAGGCCTTTACTTGCCGTGGAATCTACACCGAAGACGTGCGGACTGCCGGGATTTTGCCTCAAACAAGTTTGCTGCGATGTAAACTCTACAAGCACCAAAGTGTTGCTTCCAACCATGATTGACACGTTATATGTTCACAACTTTCTAAATCATAATAGATGCATCTAGATTTTGGGTTTTGGCATTACTAATTAATGTTAAGGACAGTTATGAATTTGCTTCATTATATCATATTGGGTTAAAGTCATGTATTCCCAACCCATATAAAACCTTATTTTCTAATAAATTATATTATCGACAAAAAAAAAAAAAAAAGAAGTCAAATTATATTATCGACAAAAAAAAAAAAAAAAGAAGTCAAGTCTCCTGATACAAGTCTATTGAAACAAGTTAACAAAAAAGAATTGAAAAAAAAAAAAAAAAGAAGTCAAGTCTCCTGATACAAGTCTATTGAAACAAGTTAACAAAAAAGAATTGTGTATTATTTGGAAAATTTTAAATTAATAATATTATCGCTAGCGACAAAAGTCTCCAAGCTGACGTCAAGTCTCCTTGCAACTTAAAACAATTGTAAATTTGCAATCAGTTACAAAAGAAAAATTAATTATATTAAATTGGGAGGGTTTTTCAAATCAGCATGACAGAAATTTCATAAAAATGTTTTTTATTTAGTAGCCAATAAGATTGAAGTTCCAGCTGATATTCATATCTGGAGAGTTGACTCGTAATCTTTTTTAATGGAGGGAGACCATTCAAAGATTGGGATGTTATACAAGTTCTCATTACACTACCGCTAAAGTATTAGTTAGTTAAGGAAGAAATATAAGATTTGAACAGAGGAACAAAGATGAGGTATTGTGCAATATTCTCGACTCATCTCTCAATGTTACTTCTCTTGATCCTTAATTTGTTAGATCTCACGGGAGCTAGCTCTTGTCCAAGCTACTGCGGGACAACTTCCATACCATACCCTTTTGGGATCGGAAAAGGATGTTATCTTGATGAATGGTTTGAAATTCAATGCAACAATTCTACTTCTGGAAAGCTTGTCCCCTATTTACCCAAGATTAATAAAGAAGTTGTGAGTGTCGCTCTTCCGAAACCAAAAGATGGTAATAGTTTCTACCCATACGGGTCACTTTTCATCAAAACTCATATAACTTCCACCGGATGCTCCAGCAGCAACAACAACGATGGAAAAATGGTTGGTGAGATCTTTAATTTCACGGGTAGCCCGTTTACCATTGGTGCATCCAACATCCTTGTGGCTGTCGGGTGCAACAACAAGGTCACGCTGACAACGTTTACCATTGGTGCATCCAACATCCTTGTGGCTGTCGGGTGCAACAACAAGGTCACGCTGACAAATCTTGAGCCAAAACTTGTAGGATGCATGTCGACTTGTGGACCTAGAAGAAAAGGGGATCTATCAAAGTGCAATGGCTACAGATGTTGTCAAACAGATACACTTGTCGCCCAAGGTTGGTGTTTAAAGAGGCCTAAAATATTTAATAAATGTTAAACATAAACTTTTAGCATGATCTAAAAAATGTCTAAAAAATCTTATAGTAATTTTACCTATTTTTTCTTCTATATGACCTGTGATTTATTTGTCTTAAAACAGAGCCAGAGCCACTATTCATTGAGGGGGAACAAAGAGACACAATTGCTGGCAATTGGATACAAGTAATAGGTGTTAGTATAGAGGACATCATCTCAAACCAAAATCGTAGTTGTAGAGTGGCCTTCTTAACAGATGAATTTGGCCGATACCCTGAAGACAAATTAACTGATCCGCAGTGGTTTCACGATCGACAATATGTTACTGTCCAATTACGATGGGTGATTCCAACCATGAATCGCTCATTTATCAAGTCTTTGGGATGTGAAGCCAGGATATTCCCCGAAATAATCGATTACAAATTCCCCCGAAACAATATTACTTGTCAATGCAACCGTATAATTAAACCAACTACAGTTAATGATTCGGGTCAAATTCTCAGTGGGACTTGTCAATGCTATGGTGGTTACGAAGGTAACCCTTATCGTCCTGGCGGATGCAAAGGTTGTTATCTATTTTCTATATACTGGTCTTTGTTTTTTTTTTTTTTGTGTTTTGTGTAATTTAAATTACAAAATCATATACAAGTGGCAATAAGTTCAAACCAGGTGATTAAAGCGAAACTTATATTTATAAATCATATTATCTAACTGCTGATTGTTGCTATTTTTTATATTTTTTCATGTAGATATTGACGAATGTCAAAAATACACGGGTGGTGAATGTGGTGTTGAGTCCGAGACTTGTGTGAATACTCGGGGAAGCTATCGCTGTGTCAGCAAGAGAATGAAGCTTTTGAAATTTACAATAGGTAAACTTTTTTTTTTTGTCGAACTTACCTTATAATTTCTTGAGGCTTCAGCAGTCAATTTGCATAAACAAGTCTCCATTACTTGAGGCTTCAGCAGTCAAAAATAAAATATAATTTTCACTTTTGTAATTTGTAGGGCTTAGCGTAGGTTTTGGAGTGTTATTATTTACCGGTATAAGCTTCTTGTTATTCAAAATTATCAAAAAGCGAAAGGAGATCAACCGGAAAAAATTGTTCTTCAAACGTAATGGAGGTCTACTTTTGCAACAACAGTTGACTTCTACCGAAGGTAACATTGAGAAGACAAAAGTGTTTACCTCCAAAGAATTGGAGAAAGCTACGGAAAACTTCTGCTCAACTAGAGTGCTTGGACAAGGTGGTCAAGGTACTGTGTACAAGGGATTGGACAAGGTGGTCAAGGTACTGTGTACAAGGGAATGCTTGTCGATGGCAGTATCGTGGCCGTGAAAAAGTCTAAAGTTGTGGATGAAGACAAGCTAGAAGAGTTCATTAATGAAGTGGTCATTCTATCTCAAATCAATCATAGAAATATCGTGAAGCTCCTAGGTTGTTGCCTTGAGACAGAAGTGCCCCTTCTGGTTTATGAGTTTGTTCCCAATGGTAATCTTTTTGAGCATCTTCATGATGACTCTGATGATTACACGTTGGCTACTTGGGAAGTTCGATTGCGCATTGCCCTTGATATTGCTGAAGCTGTTTCATATCTTCACTCAGCTGCGGCTTCTCCAATCTATCACAGAGACATCAAAACTACAAACATAATGTTGGATGAAAAATATCGAAGCAAGGTGTCTGATTTTGGCACATCAAGAACGGTAACAATTGATCATACCCACCTAACTACAGTAGTTTCGGGCACAGTCGGATATGTGGATCCAGAGTACTTTCAGTCAAGTCAATTCACTGATAAGAGCGATGTCTATAGCTTTGGAGTGGATAAGAGCGATGTCTATAGCTTTGGAGTGGTGCTTGTGGAGCTCATCACGGGGCAAAAGCCCATCTCAGTTTTCCGATCTCAAGAAAACAGAACCTTGGCAACTTATTTCATTCTTGCAATGAAAGACGACAAACTCGTTGACACTATTGACCCTCGAATTAGAGACGATTGCAAATTAGAACAAGTAATTGCAACAGCACAACTTGCAAAGAGGTGTCTGAATCTCAACGGAAAAAAACGACCAACCATGAGACAAGTAGCAATGGAGTTGGAGAGAATTCGTTTACCAAATGAAAATTCACAGTCAAATGTCCAAATTGTTGAAGACGACGAAGATGAAGTAGCTTTGGAGATTAATATTGGCGTAGAATCTTACGACAACATAGGTGTTACTGCTCCTTATGTGTTACAAGACAACGCTGCCTCAACTTCATGGTTAGATGCTGAACCATTATTCCCTCGTCAGACATGGTGACCACAAGTTCCATTCTCCAGGTGTGATTCGTGTTATATGGCATACTGTTTTCTTTCACTCAAGATTTTCGTGTAATATTTTAATGAGTGTAGCATTGTTTTGTCTTCATCTTTGTTCTCTTTTGTGTTTTCCGTTTTCTTTTCTTTTTCCACTCTAGTGGCTCTCTGTTTCCATTCCTGTTGTATGTCATGACTTTCGTATTCTCGAACCTGTTTTGCTTTATTCTAGAAAGAAAAATCTGATATTGATTAGGGTCTTAAGAGACAATATGTGAGAAGTGGTGAAGAAAATTCCCAATATAAACAATCATACTCGTTACAAAGCGATTACTTTGATGTAAGGTACTGTTGGTTCTCTATGATTGTTTTGAAGAAATCCATTTCAGCCGCATCAACAGTCACGCTGCAGGGAAATCCGGGTAAGTTAACTCCCTTAATGAGCAAAGGCGTCGCTTTTCACTTACAAGTATATCCCATCTCCTCGATGTTTATCGTTGAGTTGCAACTCATAATCGACAATTTCGGTTGGTCTTTCTTCATTCACGACAGAAGCCCCTACCCTTCGAAGGATCAAGCCTTTAGTCCATCCTTTTTACCACCCTAGTTCTGCTTCTGATCGGTACTTCTTGATTTCCGTTATGGCGGCATCCACCTTTTCGCTAGGATTTCTACATGTCTCCTTCAGATTTCCTTCTGTACTTAGACCCGCTTTATAATTTCGTTGTTTATTATGCCTTACCCTTGATCTATACTAAACTTTTTTAGAAATAAAAATTTGACTAGAAAAAAAATTATATACTTCTTAATTTGCAATTATTTTTAAAGATTCCCCTTAAAAAAGAAAATTTGTAGTGATTAAAATTAATAGTAATATCAAGCCGCCAAAAAAGTCTTTTGAAGTAGTCTATATAATACAAATTTTTTTTCTTTTCCAAAAAAAAAAAGAAAAGAGATGTGAAAGACTAATTATCGTTACAACTTCTTAGCAATTGCAAATTTGCAGTTAGTTGGAAAGAGTTAAATTAGTTATATTAAATTGGGATTCTTTTTTAAATCAGCAAGTGAGAAATCTAGATTCCCTAAATTTGTAGCTAATTTGGTTTTAACTTTTAAGACCACAATGGGGCTGTTGAATCTTATGATTTAACCGTTAACTCAGTACAATGGTGTATGAATTATACAATTGAATACACGTGGGTTCAACCTAGATTAATTTATTCAACCGTTGGATATTTTGCTTTATTGCCATGTGTCACTTTTCTATTAGCTCGAAATTTAATTAAAAAATAAAAAAAACTCCTAAATTTTTGATTGGTTGTTTAAAGATTATATGTTTTTTCTTTTTCCCTATCTATTTCAAACTAATTTATTTGATGGTAAATAAAAATTTTTGCAATTTATTTTTATATTAAAATTTTTTATTTAAAAAATTCTACAAATCGAGACTTGTTTCATTTAATTTCGACATATAATTTTTTGTTAAATATTTAAAATTTATATATTTTACATCCATTTTTTAATTAATTATTGATTTTTTTGTTAATATATTGCAATCTGATTTAGTCAAATATATACGGGCAAAATTCGAAATGTTTAGAAACTAAAAATGATTTTTCTAAAAAATTATGTGTGTTTTATGTGTGTTTTAATTTATGTGTATTTTATGTGTATTTTAATAGTTTTGTGTGATTTAATAAATTTTAGTGTATTTTAATAAAAATATTGGAATGTTGAATAAAAAGGGGTGTTCAAACGAATTTACAAAGGGTCTTAGACTAAGGCACAGAACTGGAGACTTTGACCTAACTCTGACATAAACTTTTTTTTATTCTACAATACATTATTGGAGGAAGACTATTCAACGATATAGACATTACTTGTTTAGTTAAGGAAGAAGATAAGATTTGAGCAGAGTAACAAAAAGATGAAGTACTCTTCCCTACTCCAGACTCATCTCTTACTTCTACTTCTCTTGCTCCTTGATTCAACAGATCTGATCACTGGAACGAGCTCTTGTCCAGGCAACTGTGGGAATATCTCGATTCCATACCCTTTTGGAATAGGAAAAGGATGTTATCTTGACGAATGGTTTGAGATTCAATGCAATAATTCCACTTCCGGAAAGCTTGTTCCCTATCTACCCAAGATTAACCAAGAAGTTGTGAGTATCAATCTTCCGAGTCCACAACTTGGTGCTAGTTACCATCCATACGGTGAATTGCGCATCAAAACCAACATAACGTCCACGAGATGCTCTAGTAGCAGCGATGGAAGAATGGTTGATGAGGTTCTAAATTTCACAGATTCCCCGTTTACTATTGGCCCTAACAACAACCTCGTAGCTGTTGGGTGCAACAACAAGGCAACGCTGACAAATCTTGAGTATAGTATCGTGGGATGTATGTCGAGTTGTGAACCAAGTATAGAGTCTCAATCAAAGTGCAATGGTTACAAATGTTGCCAAGCAGACATATCTGTTGATGATGGGATACAAGTAATAGGTGTTAGTATAGAAGACATCATCACAAACCAAACTGGAAGTTGTAGAGTAGCCTTCTTAACAGATGAGTTGTACCAATACTCTGCACTTAAACTAACTGATCCGATGTGGTTTCACAATCAGACATATGCTACTGTCCAACTTCGATGGGTCATTCCGACAATGAATCTCTCATTTATCAAGTCTTTGGGATGCGAATCCGGTGAATATGGCTATGAAAGTAATCTGACTTGTCAATGCAAACAGATTAGGATAAATAATGGTGAATCTCTCAGTGGGAATTGTAAATGCTCCAGAGGTTACGAAGGTAACCCATATCGTCCAGGCGGATGCACAGGTTTGTTACTGTTTTTAAAATTATTAAATTTTGCAATTTAATTTTTAGTTACAAAATCCTATACAAGTAGCAACAACATCATATTGGAAGCTAACTGCTGTTTTTATCATCTAGAACTTGACGAGTGTCAAAAATACTCCGGGTGTGATGAGTCTGAAACATGTGTGAATACTCCTGGTGAAGGCTATCGTTGTGTAAGCAAGAGGATCAAGATTCTGAAAATTACAAAAGGTAAAGTTACATTACTACTATATCTAAATTCACTTTCTTAAACAATTCTTCATTACTTTTGTGGTACAAAAATGAAGTATAGTTTTTAACTTTTTTTGTCTCTTGGGTTTATAATTTTGCAGGGCTTAGTGCAGGTTTTGGTGTGTTGATATTTATTGGTATAAGCTTCTTCTTATTAAAATTTATCAAAAGACAAAAGGAGATCAACCAGAGAAAAAAGTATTTCAAACGTAATGGAGGTCTTCTTTTGCAACAACAATTGATTTCTAGTGAAGGCAACATCGACAAAACAAAAGTGTTTACCTCGAAAGAGTTGGAGAAAGCTACCGAAAACTTCTCCTTAACTAGAGTGCTTGGAGAAGGTGGTCAAGGTACTGTGTACAAAGGAATGCTCGTCGATGGTAGTATTGTAGCTGTCAAAAAGTCTAAAGTTATGGATGAAGACAAGGTAGAAGAGTTCATTAATGAAGTTATCATTCTATCTCAAATCAATCACAGATATATTGTGAATCTCCTAGGTTGTTGTCTTGAGACGGAAGTCCCTCTTCTGGTTTATGAGTTCATTCCCAATGGTAATCTTTTCGAGCATCTTCATGATAACTCTGATGATTACACGATGGCTACTTGGGAAATGCGTTTGCGCATTGCCCTTGATGTCGCTGAAGCTCTTTCATACCTTCACTCGACTGCAGCATCTCCAATCTATCACAGAGACATCAAGAGTATGAACATAATGTTGGATGAAAAATATCGAGGCAAAGTGTCTGATTTTGGCACATCAAGATCGGTAACAATTGATCATACACACCTAACTACGCTAGTTTCAGGTACAGCTGGATATTTGGATCCAGAGTACTACCAGTCAAGTCAATTCACTGATAAGAGTGATGTCTATAGCTTCGGAGTAGTGCTTGTGGAGCTTATAACGGGACAAAAGCCGATCTCTGTTATTCGATCTCCGGAAAACAGAAACTTGGTAACTTATTTCATTCTTGCAATGAAAGAAAACAGACTCGTCGATACTATTGACCCTCGAATTATAGATGGTTGCAAGCTAGAACAAGTAATAGCTACAGCAAATCTTGCAAAGCGGTGTTTAAATCTTAGCGGAAAAAAACGACCAAACATGAGAACAGTGGCAATGGAGTTAGAGAGGATTCGTTCACCAAATGGATATTTACAATCACTTGTCGAAATTGTTGAAGACGACGAAGATGAAGAAGCTATGGAATTCAACATCGGTTTAGAATCTTATGACAACATAGGTGTTACCGCTCCTAGTTTGTTACAAGACAACACTGTCTCAACTTCGTGGTCAGATGCTGAACCGTTATTTACTCGTCAGACATAGTGACCATAGGATCCGTCACTTCTCCGAAGACTTGATCCAGAACTTTGGGGTAGTTAGGGAACTCTTCTTTTTTGGTGGGAAGACTGTGTATTTCCCCACGAACTATAGTCATATACTAATATTTACCCACAAACTATGACCCTCTGTCTATTTGTCCCTAATTAATTCTTTACTTTCTATTTTGCCCCTCGCGATACGAACCAGTAACGAACCAAATTCGACTCGGTTTAAAAGTGCATAGTTCGTGGGTAAATACAGCGTCTTCCCAATCGATTACCATAACATGAACAGGCTTCCACCACAACACACATGGGTAAATACAGCGTCTTCCCAATCGATTACCATAACATGAACAGGCTTCCACCACAACACACACCAAAGAGCAATCTGCCCAAAAGAGGACAAGAAGCGCATATGCAGTGAAGAAAGCAAGACTTGGAA
>CM071721.1:22032343-22049444 GCA_036630335.1 Physaria fendleri | reverse complement strand
CTACTCCAACGCTTTCGCCAGAACCACTTGTGATCCCTTCACAATCATTTTCGTCTTCCTCCTCCAACAACTCAACGTTTGTTAGTCACTTAGTATCCTACGGACGTGGTCGATGAAAGTTTCTAACTTCTTCTCTCTTCTTTGACCTGGTAATACACACAGATTTTCAGCTATTTCTACCTCAGATTTTGTTTCATCATTGTATATGCTCCCATATACTTGACATTCTCCATCAGGCTTACCTTGTAGAAAGATTTAAATAGACTGATTTTCTTGTGAACTCTTGCAACTAATTTGCTCAATATTGTAAAGCAAGTTTGTTGTCACCCTTTGAGGTCAATCAGTACTCAAATGTTCTGTAGTGAGATATCTGATATGGTAATGAAGGGTTATGTTATTTTGAAAAACTTAAAGACTTGGAATACACAACAGATTAGTCTTTAACTTGTTCATGCTATAGATCACAGGTCCATGTCATAGGAGATACATGTTTCAGCCAATTTGATTTGCCTCTATGGATCTCATGCATGCTGTTACAACACAGTTCTTGGGGCTTCTCAACATCTCAGCACTGTGATTCTTACACTGCACATTTATAGTGGCAACCATAGTGCTTCTTGGTACCTTAAACCTGCAACTAATGTCTAAAGAGCATTCTTTTTCTTTATCCCTCAATATTACATGGGTGTTGCCGTGTTGGCTTAAGAACTATGGGCCTAGATGGGCCCGGATAAAACCCCAATTCATAAACCGCCCGCCCACCCACTAATCCTTGAAATTCAGTACAGTATTTTCGTTTCCAATTGTCAGTCACCCTAATCCTTGAAATTCAGTACAGTATTTTCGTTTCCAATTGTCAGTCACCGTCTCTTTCGCTCCCGATAACGGTGACGATAGAGTCAACAATTTCGATGTTTTCTACTATATTGTAACAGCTAAATTCATATTAGAGTTTCCCATCTTTCGGATTTTGCTGCAATGCAAGCGTAGCTATGGCGATTCATGGTGCATGGATCTTTTGGCTCCAGCTTTCAACCAAATAACCTGCAGGTTCGTCGTTTACTTAGTATATATTCTTATTGAAGTATTTTGATATCTCTCAAATTTGTGAATATTGAAGTCAAATCGTATATTGTTTTTTTGAAAAACATTATATATTGTTCTGTGATGAGGAAGATGATAATCTTTGGTTATAACACTGTTACTTAATATAGGGTTAATCTCAACACTTTTGTTTTAAAGATGATTATGCTAAATCTCATACTCAGCAATTGACAATGAAGATTATGCGTGGAAATACTCTGTATTGAACTAAGCAAGCTTCTTATGTTATTTTAGTTAAGATTGTAATCTGGTTATGATATTGTCTCTTGCTTTTGATTTTAGTCGTTAGTAGAGCTAGTCATGGCCATTACAAGGCTCGAAGTTAGAGCAGGATTGTTTGGATAATGATGATACTGCTATGGTGTCACTTTATTTACATTATTCATAGAGTTGTTTTCTTGTAGATTTGGTTGTGAGATCTGCACTGCAGAACTGGACAGAGAGTCTAGTATGTTGATACAAGCAAGCTATTGCAGGAGATGTAATTTTTCATCCCAAGAGAGGTAAGCTACTGAATGTTTTTTTTTTGAGACTGACCTTTCAATTTCCTATATGACTTGGGATGAAATTGATGGGCTTACCTTTGAAAGTTTGAACAAGTTAAGCTTACTAGGCTGCATTTTCTTTCCAAAGGCTTGCCTTTGAACCTAGGAATGTTGTGAATTTGATATGAATCTAATAATCAATCACATTTGAGTGCTTGTAGCATATTTTAAATTTTGTTTGAAATAGTCATGAAATACTAGAAAAATGGTGCAAATTTCCTCTGAAACGTGTGTACATGACATTCTGAATTTTTAGTGGTAGGTCACATTGTACAAGGTTGACGTTGACATAATATAATAAACATACAGTAATAAAGTATCCTATCATAATGTCATTTAGTATTTTGAGCTCATATTTTAATCTATAGCATGAAACATGATGGAAGAGTCGTGCGTTAAATTGACTGTTTGAAGTGACATCCAAGATTCCAATATCCACTGTGTCTGCCAAATGAATACTTTTTTTCATCGCTGATTTGTTTTGTGTCATTTTCTTTTCAATTACAAGTCTTTTGGCTCTTCAATAATACCAAATACCCACCGGCCTATATTATTTTGCCGTCTTGACTTACTAAAGGAATAGTAATATACCATAAAGATTCCAACCACCCACCCACTAATCCTTGAAATTCAGTACAGTATTTTCGTTTCCAATTGTCAGTCACCTTCTCTTTCGCTCCCGATAACGGTGACGAGAGTCAACAATTTCGATGTTTTCTATCTTTCGGATTTTGCTGCAATGCAAGCCTAGCTATGGCGATTCATGGTGCATGGATCTTTTGGCTCCAGCTTTCAACCAACTAACCTGCAGGTTCGTCGTTTACTTAGTATATATTCTTATTGAAGTATTTTGATTTCTCTCAAATTTGTGAATATTCAAGTCAAATCGTATATTGTTTTTTTGAAAAACATTATATATTGTTCTGTGATGAGGAAGATGATAATCTTTGGTTATAACACTGTTACTTAATATAGGGTTAATCTCAACACTTTTGTTTTAAAGTTGATTATGCTAAATCTCATACTCAGCAATTGATAATGAAGATTATGCGTGGAAATACTCTGTATTGAACTAAGCAAGCTTCTTATGTTATTCTAGTTAAGATTGTAATCTGGTTATGATATTGTCTCTTGCTTTTGATTTTAGTCGTTAGTAGCTAGTCATGGCCATTACAAGGCTCGAAGTTAGAGCAGGATTGTTTGGATAATGATGATACTGCTATGGTGTCACTTTATTTACATTATTCATATAGTTGTTTTCTTGTAGATTTGGTTGTGAGATCTGCACTGCAGAACTGGACAGAGAGTCTAGTATGTTGATGAGCGAAGCTATTGCAGGAGATGTAATTTTTCATCCCAAGAGAGGTAAGCTACTGAATATATTTTTTTTTTTTTTGAGACTGACCTTTCAATTTCTTATATGACTTGGGATGAAATTGATGGGCTTACCTTTGAAAGTTTGAACAAGTTAAGCTTACTAGGCTGCATTTTCTTTCCAGAGGCTTGCCTTTGAACCTAGGAATGTTGTGAATTTGATATGAATCTAATAATCAATCACATTTGAGTGCTTCTAGCATATTTTAAATTTGTTTGAAATAGTCATGAAAAATACTAGAAAAGATGGTGCAAATTTTCTCTGAAACGTGTGTACATGACATTCTGAGTTTTTAGTGGTAGGTCATTGTACAAGGTTGACCTTGACATAATATAATATACATACAGTAATAAAGTATCCTATCATAATGCCATTTAGTATTTTGAGCCCATATTTTAATCTATAGCATGAAACATGATGGAAGAGTCGTGCGTTAAATTGACTGTTTGAAGTGACATCCAAGATTCCAACATCCACTGTGTCTGCCAAATGAATACTTTTTTTCATCGCTGATTTGTTTAGTGTCATTTTCTTTTCAATTATAAGTCTTTTGGCTCTTCAATAATACCAAATACCCACCGGCCTATTATTTTGCCGTCTTGACTTACTAAGGGAATAGTAATATACCATAAAGATTCCAAACCATTCCTAGTATTTGACTTTGAAGTCATTTTCATTGGGTCTACAACCAGATATACAGAGATCACTGAGAGGAGAGAAAAGTATACAAAAGCAAATGAGAAACGATAACTCTTTGTTTGTTGATTTTCCAATGTTTCGAGGATTGCTTTTGGGAATCCTCTGGCTGATATTTTGTGTTTCCCCATCATTTCATCAAGAAACGACGTTTCTTTACAATCGTTTTGGTCAAGCTAATAATCATCTTCACCTTGATGGTAGTGCAGTGATCCTTCCTCGTGGTGCCGTTTTGGTCAAGCTAATAATCATCTTCACCTTGATGGTAGTGCAGTGATCCTTCCTCGTGGTGCCCTGCAACTTACCAATGCAACTTCTCGCCAAATGGGTCATGCATTCTTTGATCCTTCCTCGTGGTGCCCTGCAACTTACCAATGCAACTTCTCGCCAAATGGGTCATGCATTCTTTGAGAAGCCGATTGATTTCGCATCATCTGAATCAGTCTCGTTCTCGACACATTTCGTGGTTGCACTGCTCCCTGTAGATGAGACGGGTGGTCATGGTGTGGCCTTTGTTGTGTCTCGTTCTAAGGATTTCAGTAATGCAGAGCCAACTCGATACATGGGGATTTTCAACACATCTTCAAATGGATCCAATTCCACACATGTGTTGGCTGTAGAGCTTGACACTGCTATCGCTCCAGAATTCAAAGACATAAGTGATAATCATGTTGGGATTGATGTGGGCAGTGCGCATCTGTGGTATCCGCCAACGCCTCTTATTTTTCAGACAAAGATGGGAGAAAGTTAGACATGAAACTCTTGAGTGGAGATCCTATCCAGGTTTGGGTGGATTATGTAGGAACAACACTCCAACGTTTCATTGGCGCCACTTAAAACCCAGAAACCAAGCCGCCCCCTTTTGTCATCAACATCCATCAATCTTACTAAGATTTTGCAAGGTAGAAGAATGTTTGTTGGGTTTTCGGGTTCAACCGGGTCACTCATGAGCTACCAGTACATACTTGGGTGGAGTTTTAGCAAAAGCATGGAATCACTGCAGAACATTGACATCTCAAAACTTCCCGAATTTCCTCACCCTAGCACTAACAAGAAGTCTACGTCTCTGGTGGTTGATGCTCTGCTTGGTTTTATAGCTCTCATATTTTTGGGGATTCTTATTGCAGCTTATTTGTATAGGAGAAACCTGTATGCCGAAGTAAGGGAGGAATGGGAAAAGGAGTATGGTCCTGACAGGTACTCTTACAAATCTCTATACAAAGCAACTAAAGGGTTCAATAAGAATGAGTTTCTTGGGAGAGGAGGTTTTGGGGAAGTCTACAAAGGAACTCTCTCTTGGAGCAGAGATCGAAAAGTAGTGGCTGTGAAGAGGATATCACATGGGGGTGAGCAAGGTATGAAGCAGTTTGTTGCTGAGATTGTGAGCATGAGAAATTTAAAACACCGTAGTTTGGTTCCGCTTCTTGGGTATTGCCGGAGAAAACATGAATTACTACTGGTCTCCGAGTACATGCCAAATGGCAGTCTTGACCAATACTTGTTTGATCAGAGCTACCAGTACATACTTGGGTGGAGTTTTAGCAAAAGCATGGAATCACTGCAGAACATTGACATCTCAAAACTTCCCGAATTTCCTCACCCTAGCACTAACAAGAAGTCTACGTCTCTGGTGGTTGATGCTCTGCTTGGTTTTATAGCTCTCATATTTTTGGGGATTCTTATTGCAGCTTATTTGTATAGGAGAAACCTGTATGCCGAAGTAAGGGAGGAATGGGAAAAGGAGTATGGTCCTGACAGGTACTCTTACAAATCTCTATACAAAGCAACTAAAGGGTTCAATAAGAATGAGTTTCTTGGGAGAGGAGGTTTTGGGGAAGTCTACAAAGGAACTCTCTCTTGGAGCAGAGATCGAAAAGTAGTGGCTGTGAAGAGGATATCACATGGGGGTGAGCAAGGTATGAAGCAGTTTGTTGCTGAGATTGTGAGCATGAGAAATTTAAAACACCGTAGTTTGGTTCCGCTTCTTGGGTATTGCCGGAGAAAACATGAATTACTACTGGTCTCCGAGTACATGCCAAATGGCAGTCTTGACCAATACTTGTTTGATCAAGAACGAGAGACCCTTCCCTGGTGGAGAAGACTTGTGATCGTCAATGACATTGCGTCAGCTCTTAATTACTTGCATATAGAAGCTAACCAAGTTGTTATACACAGAGATATCAAAGCTGCTAACGTTCTGTTGGATGCAGAATTCAATGGACGGTTGGGAGATTTTGGTATGTCCAAGTTACATGACAGAGGGGCTAATCCAAGCACAACAGTTGCAGTTGGAACTGTTGGTTACATGGCACCTGAGCTTACAACAACAGGAGCTTCCACTGCAACTGATGTGTATGCGTTTGGTGTGTTCTTGCTTGAAGTAACTTGTGGGAGGAGACCTGTGGAACCTGAATTTCCTACTGCGCAACGTTTTCTGATCAAATGGGTTAGTGAATGCTGGAAAAGGTTTTCTTTGATTGATGCTAAAGATTCAAGGTTGACAGATATGACAGAGGGGCTAATCCAAGCACAACAGCTGCAGTTGGAACTGTTGGTTACATGGCACCAGAGCTTACGTCAATGGGAGCTTCCACTAAAACTGATGTGTATGCGTTTGGTATTTTCTTGCTTGAAGTAACTTGTGGGAGGAGACCTGTGGAACCTGAATTGCTTACTGCTGAACGTTTTCTGATCATATGGGTTAGTGAATGCTGGAAAAGGTTTTCTTTAGTTGACGCTAAAGATTCAAGGTTGACCGAGTTCTCATCCCAGGAAGTCGAGAAGGTTCTGAAACTTGGTTTGCTATGTGCAAACCTTTTTCCAGAACAAAGACCGACCATGGAACAAGTTGTGCAGTTCTTAAACGGGAATTTAGGTTTGCCCGAGTTTTGGCCCAATACTCCTGGAATCGGAGTTCTGACTCCAACAGCGTTTTCGCCAGCATCATTTATGATTCCTCCACTATCATTTCCGTCTTCATCCTCCAACAGCTCTACGTTTGTTAGTCACTCGGTATTCTATGGAAGTGGTCGATGAAAGTTTCTTACAACTTCCGTCTTCTTTGGCCTGTTAACACTGACTGATTTTTTACTCGATGTATATGCTCCCACAATGCCCATACTTGACATTCTCCATCAAGCCTAGCTTGTAGAAAGATGAAAAAGACTGATTTTTGTTGAACTTTTGTAAAGCAAGTTTGATTGTCACCCTTTGAGTCAACCAGTAGTCAAAGTTATGATTATTTTTTTTTGTAGCTCCACACATTTTTTTAAAGATGACTATGGTAAATCTCATGCTCAGCAACTGATAATGAAGATTATGAGTGGAAATACTCTGAATTGAACTAACCAAGCTTCTTATGTTATTCTAGTTTTGAATTTGGAAGATTGTAATCTGGTTATCATACTGTTCCGTGGTTTTTGCTTTAGTCGTTCGACTTTTCTTTCTGCTGATCATGGTCATTACAAGATTCCACACTGGAGAGGATTGTTTGGATAATGATGATATTTATATGGAATCACTATATTCACATTATTCACATTATTCATAGAATTGTTTTCTTGTAGATTCGGTTGCGAGATCTGCACTGCAGAACAGGACAGAAAGATGGTAATATGTTGATGTGCGAACTCGAACACAAGCAAGCTATGCAATATGTGGTAGGCGATGAATTTTTTTTTATCCCAGGAAAGGTAAGCTACTGATTTTTTTTGAGACTGACCTTTCAGTTTTTATATGACTTGAAATGAAATTGATGGATTTATCTTTGAAAGTTGAAACAAGTTAAGCTTACTAGGACATGTTATAACGAGCTTCTATTCTAACTAACCTTACTAGGACATGTTATAACGAGCTTCTATTCTAACAGTTTGCTGCATTTTCTTTCCGAAGGTTTGACCTTTGAACCTAGGAATATTGTGAATTTGATATGATTCTAACAACCAATCACACTTGAGTGCTCGTAACATATTTTAAATACATTTGAAATAGTCATGATAATACTAGAAAAAGATGGTGGAAAGTTTCTCTGAAACGTCGGGATGTCATTCTGAGTTTTTAATTGGTATCTGGTAAGATTGAAATGGTCACTGTTCAAGAAAGTTGAACTTCACATAATTTAATAAATAATTTGCGTACAGTATTAAAAAATTATCCACGTTATAGTTATCCTATCTTATCTGAAAGCCAATGAGTATTTTGAGCCCCATATTTTAGTTTAAAGTGTAATGAGTTAACTTGGCTGTTTGATCATTTGGTTCTGCCGACTGGAGACTTGGTTGTTTTCAGCGGGGATTTGTTTTGTTTTGTGCACTGACGTCCTTTCGTATTCAATTATAAGTCTTTTGACTTTTTTCTCTTCTCTAATACTAAAGACCCATCAAGCCATTCTTTTCTCGTCTTATGGAATTTTTTTTGCTGTCTTGCCTGAGACAGGTGTTCAAAAGTCTTACTCAGGGAAAAGTAAAATACCATAAAGATTCCAAGCGAGTCGTAATGTTGACTTTGAAGTCATTTTCATTGGGTCTACATTCAACCAGATATAAAGAGATCAGTGAGAGGAGATAAAACTGTACAAAAGCAAATGAGAAACGATAACTCTTTGTTTATTGCATTTCCAATGTTTCGAGTACTGCTATTGGGAATCATCTGGCTGATATTTTGTGTTTCCCCATCATTTCATCAAGAAACGTTTCTTTACAATCGCTTTGGTCAAGCTAATGATCTTCTTCTCCTTGATGGTGGAGCAACAATCCTTCCAAGTGGTGTCCTGCAACTTACCAATGCAATTGTTGGTCGAATGGGTCATGTTTTCTTTGAGAATCCGATTGATTTCACATCATCTGAATCAGTCTCTTTCGCGACACATTTCGTGTGTGCACTGCTCCCTGCTGGTGAGACGAGTGGTCATGGCATGGCCTTTGTTGTGTCTCGTAATACGGATTTCAGTCGTGCCGAGCCAACTCGGTTCATGGGGATTTTTAACACATCCTCAAATGGATCCAATTCCACACATGTGTTGGCTGTAGAGCTCGACACTTCTCTCGCTGCAGAACTGAAAGACATAAGTGATAATCATGTTGGGATTGATGTGAACAGTGCAGAGTCTGTGATATCTGCCGACGCTTCTTATTTTTCAGATAAAGAACGGAGGAAGATAGACATGAAACTCTTTGGCTGTAGAGCTCGACACTTCTCTCGCTGCAGAACTGAAAGACATAAGTGATAATCATGTTGGGATTGATGTGAACAGTGCAGAGTCTGTGATATCTGCCGACGCTTCTTATTTTTCAGATAAAGAACGGAGGAAGATAGACATGAAACTCTCGAGTGGAGATCCTATCCAGGTTTGGGTGGATTATGTAGGAACAACAATCAACGTTTCATTGGCTCCTCTTAAAACCCAGAAACCAAGCCTCCCTCTTTTGTCATCAACATCCATCAATCTTACTGAGATTTTGCAAGGTAGAAGAATGTTTGTTGGGTTTTCAGGTGCAACCGGGTCAATCATGAGCTACCAGTACATACTTGGGTGGAGTTTTAGCAAAAGCATGAAGTCGCTGCAGAACATTGACGTCTCAAAACTTCCGAAAGTTCCTCAACCTATCACTAAAAGGAAGTCTACTTCTCTGGTGCTTGTTGCTCTGCTTGGTTTGATAGGTTTCATAGTTTTAGGGATTCTTATTGCAGCTTACCTGTATAGGAGAAACATGTATGCGGAGGTAAGGGAGGAATGGGAAAAGGAGTATGGTCCACACAGATATTCTTACAAATCTCTGTACAAAGCAACTAAAGGGTTCAGTAGGAATGAGTTTCTTGGGAAAGGGGGTTTCGGGGAAGTCTACAAAGGAACTCTCTCTCGGAGCAGAGATCTAAGAGAAGTGGCTGTGAAGAGTCGCTGCAGAACATTGACGTCTCAAAACTTCCGAAAGTTCCTCAACCTATCACTAAAAGGAAGTCTACTTCTCTGGTGCTTGTTGCTCTGCTTGGTTTGATAGGTTTCATAGTTTTAGGGATTCTTATTGCAGCTTACCTGTATAGGAGAAACATGTATGCGGAGGTAAGGGAGGAATGGGAAAAGGAGTATGGTCCACACAGATATTCTTACAAATCTCTGTACAAAGCAACTAAAGGGTTCAGTAGGAATGAGTTTCTTGGGAAAGGGGGTTTCGGGGAAGTCTACAAAGGAACTCTCTCTCGGAGCAGAGATCTAAGAGAAGTGGCTGTGAAGAGAGTTTGTATAGGAGAAACATGTATGCCGAAGTAAGGGAGGAATGGGAAAAGGAGTATGGTCCACACCGATATTCTTACAAATCTCTACACAAAGCAACTAAAGGGTTCAGTAGGAATGAGTTTCTTGGGAGAGGAGGTTTTGGGGAAGTCTACAAAGGAACTCTCTCTCGGAGCAAAGATCTAAGAGAAGTGGCTGTGAAGAGAGTATCACATGAGGGTGAGCAAGGTATGAAGCAGTTTGTTGCTGAGATAGATCTAAGAGAAGTGGCTGTGAAGAGAGTATCACATGAGGGTGAGCAAGGTATGAAGCAGTTTGTTGCTGAGATTGTGACCATGAGAAGTTTAAAACACCGTACTTTGGTTCCGCTTCTTGGATATTGCAGGAGAAAACATGAGTTACTGCTGGTCTCTGAGTACATGCCAAATGGTAGTCTTGACAATTACTTGTTTGATCATGAGAAAGAGACCCTTCCCTGGCGGAGAAGACTTGTGATCCTCAATGACATTGCGTCAGCTCTTAGTTACTTACATACAGAAGCTGACCAAGTTGTTATACACAGAGATATCAAAGCTGCTAATGTTTTGTTGGACGCAGAGTTCAATGCAAGGTTGGGAGATTTTGGTATGTCCAGGTTATATGACAGAGGGGCTAATCCAAGCACAACAGCTGCAGTTGGAGATTGTGAGCATGAAAAGTTTAAAACACCGTAGCTTGGTTCCGCTTCTTGGGTATTGCAGGAGAAAACATGAGTTACTACTGGTCTCTGAGTACATGCCAAATGGCAGTCTTGACCAATACTTGTTTGATCATGAACGAGAGAATGAGTTACTACTGGTCTCTGAGTACATGCCAAATGGCAGTCTTGACCAATACTTGTTTGATCATGAACGAGAGACCCTTCCTTGGTGGAGAAGACTTATGATCGTCAAAGACATTGCATCAGCTCTTAATTACTTGCATACAGAAGCTAACCAAGTTGTTATACACAGAGATGTCAAAGCTGCTAATGTTCTGTTGGATGCAGAGTTCAACGGACGGTTGGGTGATTTTGGTATGTCCAAGTTATATGACCGAGGGGCTAAACCAAGCACAACAGCTGCAGTTGGAACTGTTGGTTACATGGCACCTGAGCTTGCAACAATGGCAGCTTCCACTGAAACTGATGTGTATGCGTTTGGTATTTTCTTGCTTGAAGTAACTTGCGGGAGGAGACCTGTGGAACCTGAATTGCCTGCTGCAAAACGTTTTCTGATTAAATGGGTTAGTGAATGCTGGAAAAGGTTTGCTTTGATTGATGCTAAAGATTCAAGGTTGACAGAGTTCTCATCTGAGGAAGTCGAGAAGGTTCTGAAAATTGGTTTGCTATGTGCAAACCTTTTTCCAGAACAAAGACCGACCATGGAACAAGTAGTGCAATTCTTAAACGGGAATCTAGCTTTGCCCGAGGTTTGGCCCGATACTCAAGGAATCGGAGTTGTGACTCCAAGGGCGGTTTCGCCAGCATCTCTTATGATCCCTCCACTATCATTTTCGTCTTCAGTGTCCAACAGCTCTATGTTTATTGGTGACTCATTATTCCATGGAAGTGGTCGATGAAAGTTTCAGACTCTTAGTTACTTACATACAGAAGCTAACCAAGTTGTTATACACAGAGATATCAAAGCTGCTAATGTTCTGTTGGATGCAGAATTCAATGCACGGTTGGGAGATTTTGGTATGTCCAAGTTATATGACAGAGGGGCTAAACCAAGCACAACAGCTGCAGTTGGAACTGTTGGTTACATGGCACCTGAGCTTGCAACAATGGCAGCTTCCACTGAAACTGATGTGTATGCGTTTGGTATTTTCTTGCTTGAAGTAACTTGCGGAAGGAGACCTGTGGAACCTGAATTGCCTGCTGCAAAACGTTTTCTGATTAAATGGGTTAGTGAATGCTGGAAAAGGAGGAGACCTGTGGAACCTGAATTGCCTGCTGCAAAACGTTTTCTGATTAAATGGGTTAGTGAATGCTGGAAAAGGTTTGCTTTGATTGATGCTAAAGATTCAAGGTTGACAGAGTTCTCATCTGAGGAAGTCGAGAAGGTTCTGAAAATTGGTTTGCTATGTGCAAACCTTTTTCCAGAACAAAGACCGACCATGGAACAAGTAGTGCAATTCTTAAACGGGAATCTAGCTTTGCCCGAGGTTTGGCCCGATACTCAAGGAATCGGAGTTCTGACTCCAAGGGCGGTTTCGCCAGCATCTCTTATGATCCCTCCATTATCATTTTCGTCTTCATTGTCCAACAGCTCTATGTTTATTGGTGACTCATTATTCCATGGAAGTGGTCGATGAAAGTTTCAGACGACTGACTGTCTATTTAGGTCTGCATTCGCTGGTTCTGCGGGCTTTTATCCGCTGTGGAACGGGTTTGACTTCAGCATAATCAGCTCTAGGTTTGGTGATCGAGCCCTCCGAATATGATTGCATTGTTTTAATAATGATTATACTGATATAGGTATTCATAGAGTTTTTTCTTGTAGATTTGCTCGTGAGATCTGCATTTCAGAACAGGACAGAAAGAGTCCAATATGTTGATGTGCGAACTCGAATACAAGCAAGCAATGGCAGAAGATGTACTTTTCATCCCTAGGAAGGTAAGCTACTGAATTTTTAGAGACTGTGACCTTTCAATTTCTTATATGACTTGGAATGAAATTGATGGACTTATGTTTGAAAGTTGAAACAAGTTAAGCTTACTAGGACATGTTATAACGGACTTCTAGAATGAAATTGATGGACTTATGTTTGAAAGTTGAAACAAGTTAAGCTTACTAGGACATGTTATAACGGACTTCTAGTCTAATAGTTTGCTGCATTTTCTTTCTAAAGGCTTGACCTTTGAACCTAGGAATGTTGTGAATTTGATATGTATCTAATAATCAATCACATTCAAGTGCTTGTAGCATATTTTAAATATGTTTGAAATAGTCATGAAAAGATGGTGGAAATTTTCTCTGAAACGTGTGGACATGTCATTCTGAGTTTTTTAAGACTGAAATGTCATTGTACAAGGTTGACCTTGACATAATATAATAGATAATATACTTACTGCATTAGGCATATCCACCTTATAGTATCTTATCTTATCTTAATATCATTGAGTATTTTTAGCCACATATTTTATTTTATGGCATGAAACATGATAGACGTGTCTTGCGTTATCTTGACAGTTTAATAGTTTGATTTAAACTTTGAAGTGACATCCAAGATTCCAATATCCAGTTTAAATCGCAGTTTTGTTGTGCACTGACGTCCTTTTCTTTTCAAGTATAAGTCTTTTGCCATTTTCATCTTCAATAATACTAAATACCATTCTTCCTTTTCTTTTCAAGTATAAGTCTTTTGCCATTTTCATCTTCAATAATACTAAATACCATTCTATGTTTAGTAGTCACTCTGTATTCCAAGGAAATGGTCGATGAAAGTTTCGGACAACTTCCCTCTTCTTTGGCCAGTTAATTCTGACTGATTTTCAGTAATTTCTACATCAAGCGTACCTTGTAGAAAGGCTAAAAACACTGATTTTCGCTTAAATTCTTGCAATTACTTTGCTCATTATTTGTAAACAGTAAGCTTGTTGTCGCCCTTTGAGGTCAACCAATACTCAATTGTTCTATAGTGAGAAACCTGATATGGTAATGAACATGTTTCTTTCTAAGGGTTATGTTATTTTGATAAACTGATATAGACATGGAAGACACAATAGTTTAGCCCATAACCTTGTTCATGAATCATACTAGATTTCAGGTTCATGTCTTAGGAGAAGGAGATGCATGTTTCAGCCCGGTCGTGTTGTCTCTGTGGATCTAATGCATGCTGATACAACACAGTTCTTGGGGCTTTCAACATCTCAGCACAGTGTTTCTTACTCTGCATATTTCTACTGGCAATCATAGTACTCCTTGGTAGCTTATCTTGGCAACATAGCCACCTTGGCCTCTCTGAGAACTTCGGAACACATCTCTCAATACTCAATAGTTTGCTAAACATCCGGGATGTGTGCCTTTTAATAGTTAGCAGTTATCCAGTATAACTATACTGAGTAGCAAAATACTGAGTAGCAAATAGAGAATATTATGCAAATTTTGGACCATAAAGGGTTAGGTTAGTAAGTTAGAGTACCTAACTATATATATATTCTACCAATTGTCAAGAATAATTTGAGTTGTCATGAATAAAACAGGCTGTCTTAAGCTTCTTCCTTTGGTTGGTCTCATAATTGTGTTGATAATTTATTACAAGAACCTTTTGTTGTTGTTTTCTTTATGCTTATGAAATAGGTCAAAGCCATGTTTTAAATATGTCTTTTAACAATAAATATATACCCTATTTATTACTATTGTCTACTTCCTAGAACATGGCTTCATTTATTACAAATAATCATTTAATGCAACTAGGTCTACACACATTTTAAATAATTTGTAGACAAACCTCTTTTATAAATATAAAATTTTTAACATTAAACTTAATTATTGAATATCAGTTAAATTAGTTATGGTTAATTACTTTACATATATTTTTGTTTAGATATCTAAAAGTTGAAATTATTGAATATCAGTTAAATTAGTTATGGTTAATTACTTTACATATATTTTTGTTTAGATATCTAAAAGTTGAACAAGAAGTAACATAAAATGCAAATAGTTACCAGATGCTGGTAAAGAATCAGTTAAATTAGTTATGGTTAATTACTTTACATATATTTTTGTTTAGATATCTAAAAGTTGAACAAGAAGTAACATAAAATGCAAATAGTTACCAGATGCTGGTAAAGACTAAAGATATAGGAGGTAAAAGTGACGAGACGGTGCAGGTCTTATGATACCGCACCTCGCCTCTGGTTGGAGTCACGCAGATGAAAATAAAAGGAAAAAATGACAAAATGAATGTCAGGTTGGGATTGGAACCCAACCCCTCTCCCTCTTGAAGAAGCTTCAATCTATCTTGCAATAGTTACTAGAGTACAGACAAAATAAAATAAAAATAATACGAGGTAAAAGTAAAGGTCAATACTCAATACTTCGAATAAAATATCTAGGAGGAATCTCTAAATACCTAATATACAAACAAAAAATGTGAATAGTTTTAGGCACATTTTAAATAATTTATACATGTTGTTACACGAATTATTATTGTTGTAGGGTTATACCCCACGAAGCAATTGCGTGGTCTAAATTAGAGACCATACAACTTAAAATATTATCTGAAAAATATATTCGAAAATCACGTGAAGCTTTAATGTTAACTTTTTAAAAAAAAATATCGAGTTGGTGGAGCACAGAGTGTAAAGAAAGATGATTTATATAAACAATATTAGAAACTTTGATAGCTTTGGATCACTAGCACAGAAACTCACATAAAAATAATACGAGGTAAAAGTAAAGGTCAATACTCAATACTTCGAATAAAATATCTAGGAGGAATCTCTAAATACCTAATATACAAACAAAAAATGTGAATAGTTTTAGGCACATTTTAAATAATTTATACATGTTGTTACACGAATTATTATTGTTGTAGGGTTATACCCCACGAAGCAATTGCGTGGTCTAAATTAGAGACCATACAACTTAAAATATTATCTGAAAAATATATTCGAAAATCACGTGAAGCTTTAATGTTAACTTTTTAAAAAAAAATATCGAGTTGGTGGAGCACAGAGTGTAAAGAAAGATGATTTATATAAACAATATTAGAAACTTTGATAGCTTTGGATCACTAGCACAGAAACTCACATCTTTCTCTATTTGTTTACTCTTTTTTCTTCAGCTTCCAAAAGGTTAATGAGATGCATAACAGATCTAGACTCTCTGGTTCATCATCTTCCATGGCTCGTTGGTTACTTCAGATCTTGATGATCTTTTCTCTTCATCTGATATCTCTATCAACTCAACAAGAAACAACTTTTTTCTATCATAACTTCCTCAACCAAGCAAATCTTCACCTTGATAAATCCGCCATAGCACTTCCCAGTGGGTTATTAAGGCTCACAAACGCTACTGAGCATCAGATGGGTCATGCTTTCCATCAGATGGGTCATGCTTTCCACAAGAAACCACTTGAGTTCAATTCATCAAGACCAGTCTCTTTCTCAACTCATTTTGTCTGTGCTTTGGTGCCTAAACCAGATGTTGAAGGAGGCCATGGTATTGCCTTTGTGTTATCTCCTACTATGGATTTCACACACGCTGAATCAACTAGATACTTGGGGATTTTCAATGCTTCAACAAGTGGATCTTCCTCTAATCAAGTTCTTGCTGTTGAGCTTGATACTATTTGGAACCCTGATTTCAAAGACATCGACAAGAACCATGTAGGGATTGATGTCAACAGTCCTATATCTGTTGCAATAGCTTCAGCATCTTACTATTCCGACAAGAAAGTGAGTAACGAAAGCATAAACCTTTTGAGTGGAAACCCTTTACAGGTTTGGGTGGATTATGAAGGCACTTTGCTCAATGTTTCAATGGCTCCTCTTGATGTTGAGAAGCCAAGTCGACCTCTTTTGTCACATCACATCAACCTTTCAGAGATTTTCCCGAATCGATCAAGACTCTTTGTTGGGTTCTCTGCAGCAACAGGGACAGCTATCAGTGATCAATACATTCTCTGGTGGAGTTTTAGCACAAGAAGAGGATCTTTGCAGCGACTTGATATCTCAAAACTTCCTGAAGTTCCTCGTCCTAAAGGTCCACCTAAGAAACAATCTAAACTGATTATTATCTTGCCCGTTTGTCTGGGTATTGCGTTGTTGGCTCTTCTTGCTGGAGTTTATTTCTACAAGAGAAGGAAGTATTCAGAAGTATCTGAAACATGGGAAAAGGAGTATGATGCACATAGGTTCAATTACAGGTCTTTGTATAAAGCAACAAAGGGGTTCAGTAAAGATAATTTTCTGGGGAAAGGAGGCTTTGGAGAGGTTTATAGAGGGAGTTGCCCACAACTTAGAGACATAGCAGTGAAGAGAGTGTCTCATAATGGTGATGAAGGTGTTAAACAGTTTGTGGCTGAAGTGGTAAGTATGAGATATCTGAAACACAGGAATCTTGTACCACTTTTTGGGTATTGCAGAAGAAAACGAGAGCTTCTTCTTGTCTCGGAGTATAT
>CM071721.1:22016942-22027484 GCA_036630335.1 Physaria fendleri | reverse complement strand
AGACTTGTGGTTGTTAAGGGTATAGCCTCTGCTCTTTGGTACCTGCATACAGGTGCTGACCAAGTTGTTCTACACCGAGATGTCAAAGCTTCCAACATTATGTTGGATGCTGAGTTCAATGGAAGGTTAGGGGATTTTGGCATGGCTAGGTTTCATGAGCATGGAGGCAATGCAGCTACAACAGCAGCGGTGGGAACCGTCGGGTACATGGCGCCGGAGCTAATCACAATGGGAGCTTCAACTGGAACTGATGTTTACGCATTTGGTGTTTTCATGCTTGAAGTTACCTGTGGGAGGAGACCCGTGGAACCGCGGTTGGAAGGTGAGAAACGGCATATGATCAAGTGGGTTTGTGAGTGCTGGAAAAAAGATTCTTTGCTTGATGCTATTGACCCGAGAATGGGAAGCGAATATATAGCTGAGGAAGTCGAGATGGTTATGAAACTGGGTCTTCTCTGTTCCAACATAGTGCCTGAATCCAGACCAACAATGGAACAAGTCGTCCTGTACCTAAACAACAACCTACCTTTACCAGATTTCTCACCCCAGACCAACAATGGAACAAGTCGTCCTGTACCTAAACAACAACCTACCTTTACCAGATTTCTCACCATATACTTTGGGGATTGGCACATTTGCTCCGGTTCTGGTTGATGCATCCTCCCTTGTAAACTCATCCGACATTTGCTCCGGTTCTGGTTGATGCATCCTCCCTTGTAAACTCATCCGCTTCATGGAATTTGTCAGGCCCCTGCCCCTCAATGTCTTCCTTCTCAACAAACAACTCACCTTATGCTTGTCAGTCAACCGATCAACCATGGGGGAAGACACTAGACACCAAGAACTCTCTTCATATAGTTACAGAAAAGTAGAAGCCTAATCTTCCTCTACCAGAACGGTCACATTGCCTGCAAAAGATCTTCAGTCCAGTCATTCAAACATCAGCAGTCAGAGGTATCATGTACATATCGGAAAGAAAATATCATTAACTCTCAATGTTGTTTCATCTGTCTCACTTGTCCCAACAGAAACAGTTTGTCTATTACTTTTCTTTTCTTTTTTCAGTGAAACAGTTTGTCTATTAAAAATGCTCGTCTAGTTGATGATTCATATTAGTGTTCTCCTCCTTCCACACCTTCAATCTCATCACACACCTGATCCAAGTTAAATACATATATGATATACTTTCTATGAAATTTATAGTGTTTGGAGTATTTTCCAAAGTCCTAAGTTGTTTCTCTTAACATTGATTTGGCCTGAGAACTGCTATCTCAGTAGAACATACATTATTGAATATGATGCAATACAGGCCAACTATATCCACCGTGAAACGATCTACTCATCAGCAACCGGCGGGTCGACCCAACGACCATGTTCTTTGATCAGACCGATCAGAGCATCTGTTGCCTCTGCCCTGTTGCCTCTGCCATGGCAATCCCACGCTTCACCACCGTCTTCACAATGCCATCACAAAAAATGAAAATCCGAGGATAAAGAAAACACATTCACTTAGATAACACCAGACTAAGCGTTTGTTACCTTTCCGACATAAAGGTCAATTTTTCCAGGAGAACCACCAACATAACCAAAATCAGCATCTGCCATTTCTCCTGGTCCATTCACTATGCACCCCATGATTGCGATCTGGAGCATTTTTCAGTTCATTCATGTCTAAAAACAGAAGTTTTAAAGAAAGACTCGATTTATCAATTAAAGTTCTGAGAATTAACCGAAACGCCAGGTAAATGCGAAGTTTTTTCTCGAATCTCGGCACTAATTTCTTGCAAGTCGAATAGCGTTCTTCCACAAGATGGGCATGATACGTATTCCTGCAAAAGAAAAAAACATTCTGATGATTTTGCAAGTTCTTGAGTATGAAGTTACAGAAAAAAAGATTCTTTGTGCTTTTCACCGTCTTAGTGTTCCGCATTCTGCAGCCTTGTAATAAGTTGAAGGAAGTACTCCTAAGAAAATCGAAGTCTTGGTCAGGCGCATTCTGCAGCCTTGTAATAAGTTGAAGGAAGTACTCCTAAGAAAATCGAAGTCTTGGTCAGGTGCTTCAAGCATTACACCGTCACCGAGTCCATCTACAAGAAGGGCTCCAGCATAAGTCCCTGCATGAATCACTAATTCGTCTCTGCATAGTGCATGAGAAGAAAGAAAAAAATCATAAGATCAAAATTGGATTTCCATTCACTTCAAAAGCTCAAATTTGATATATACCTGTGAATTCCGGTTGGGAAATTGATATGGTGAATAACAGGAGTGTTGACTGAAAATCATAGTAGCATCAATGTTTTTGAGTATTTCAAGATCCTCATACGGCTCATCACCTCGTAGAGAGACGACCAATCGTGTATCTGAAATAATTGAAGATGAGAAATACCGAAAGTCAATTGTTCAATGTATTATTATTTCTTTCAAGTATGTATAAGTCACCTTCGGGGAGAAGCTTGTAAGCACCACCGGATAGTTCCTTGAGGTTGACAAGAACCATAGCATTGGGCAACGGCTTTGTGAGTTGCTCTGATAAAGGTGCTATAACTCCCATACTGACATCAATCAACCTTTTTAGAGCCAAACGCTGTACACATGACTCAATGTTTAAATCAGCCAAGCCAAATCTTGATATAAATTACATGGAGAAGAAAGAGTGATTCTTACAGCCACTTGATCATCTACAGGTGGAAGCTCTCTTAATAAGATCGAATCAACTGTTGCCAAATCCTATATACAAGCATTACCAGGGAAAGTAAGAAGTAAGAACCGGGAACGAATATCAAATTATTTCTGTGAGACTGCATATCTCATGAACCTAGAGTGACCATATCTCACCTTGAATGGCATGCCCACAACAAGCTTTGTAGCGAGTGATCTGTAAAGGAGCTCAGGTGTCTAGAGAGGGCAAAATAGTGAGCGGAAAGAAAATTATACGTTCCACATATTGCTTCAAATAAATAAAAGAAAAAAAAAATACTCACCTTTAGTTGATCTAAAGAAATCGACATCAGAACAGAACCATCACGGTGAAGTACACCTCTGTAATCAACCTCTTCTCCCTGCAGTTAGAGAATCATTTTGATGTTCTTTGATACTTGAAAAGCACATCATGAAGTCATGAAGCTTTTTTCCAATATGTACAGTCTTACCTCTTTCTGTACAGGTAGATCACCCCTTTTTTCCAATATGTACAGTCTTACCTCTTTCTGTACAGGTAGATCACCCGTGCGACGCTGAAAATCAAAGTAATGCCTATGTTTTTCTTCAAATGGAGCCTAATACACAAAGGATTCCTCAAGTCCCATAAAATGAAAACTTTGTTAGATAAATATCTGAAAATAGTCATTCATACAACGCCTTGTTGAAGTTCAGCAGCCTTTGTCCCAAGGTTGGCCAATCGCTTGCAGGGATCTATCTCCTCTTCTGGTGGCTCCGTCAGAGAAACTCTTATTGTGTCACCAAGCCCGTCCTGCAGTTACAAACAATCATTGTCATACATGAACTGTTAAAAGAAAATATCTTTACCTTTTGTCATGTAGTGTGGTACCTGAAGAAGCGTTCCAATTCCAATTGCAGATTTCATCCGTCCATCTTCGCCTTCTCCTGCCTCAGTAACTCCCAAATGCAAAGGATAATCCCATCCTTGAACATACATCTCAGCCACAAGCAAACGGTACGCCTGGACCATGATCACCGGGTTGCTCGCTTTCATTGAGAAAACAAAGTTGTGATAGTCTAATTTCCGACATATCCGTGCAAACTCAAACGCAGATTCAACCTGTGTGACAGAACCCATGTCAGACAACAGTACATATGTAAGAAGATAAACCAAAGTAAAAGATTTTAAGGTTCTTCACCATTCCTCGTGGGGAATCCCCATAATAACTCATGATACGGTCAGAAAGACTTCCATGATTTGTTCCTATACGCATTGCTCTCCCATATTTTTTGCATTTTTCAACCAAAGGAGTGAAGACCTAAAAGAGTAACACCGTTAGTAAAGAATGATTGAACCTTTACAGGTTTTATTGTCTAACAAGACAAGTGGGACAAAGGCTTCTTTCCACCTGCTCGATGTGCTGAAGTTCTTTCTGATACTCATCCTCTGTATACTCTATCGTCTCAAACTGTGCCCGTCTGTCCGCTGCAAAGGCAAAAATTTATTCATTCCCGAGTTAAAGAAACAAGAAGTGTGAGACCAAAAAAAAAACTGTACCAAAATTTCCAGGGTTGACACGGATCTTATCAAAGCACTCCGCAACTCGTAAGGCTACGGCAGGGGCAAAATGAATATCTGCAACCAGTGGTATATTGTAACTGTAACCAACAAGCAAACAACAAATCAGTTTCATAAGACTCAAACTCCACAAACAAACGTAGAGAAAACTCAATATGGCCATCTACTTACTTAAGCTGAACAAGTTTATCTTTTATTTCAAAGCATGCATCAGCCTCTTTCTTCCCTTGAACAGTTATCCTCACAATATCAGCTCCTTTATCTGCTATTCTCATTACCTATATCACACAACAAACAGAATGCGTCTCTTGTCAACGGAACAATCATAAGCTTAAGAGGCAACATCATTCAAGTATCTGACAAAATGACCTCATCAACGGTTCCAGCAACATCTTTTGTATCAGATGTAGTCATGGTTTGAATCCTTATCGGATGTTCGCTTCCAAGAGCAACATTTCCAACCATAACAGTACGAGTCTTCCTTCTCACTGTCTTATGCAATGACTCACAATATTTCTGTCTTGGCACTACAAAAACCCAAATATACCATCAAATTATTCACTCTAAACAAAAACTTATAAGGTTGAAGCTCCAAACTAAACCTAATAGAGGGCTCCCATCTGATGCAGGTTGAAGCTCGGCTAAATCGGAGCCTTGGTTTGAGTTCCGGATTACAACGGAAACTCTTCTTCTAGCTGATTTTCGATTTTTCAAATCACAAAGTCTCACAAGATTCATGCTTTTGCTAAACCCGAGTTGTGAATCCGGTAACTTGACCCCGGAAACAGGAGCTGGCAATACTCCAGTCGCCATTTTTGTCAGTGAATCAATAAGTAACTGCATAGCATATATCAAACTTAGCTGCTGACTTAAAATAAAAAAATCCAGCAGATCATGGAAAAACTTAGCTGCTGACTTAAAATAAAAAAATCCAGCAGATCATGGAAAAAAAACCCAGAATTCCCAACTAAATGATCTTCGTTACGATGAAATCACACAGAAACTACTGGCAACCAATCTGAGAGAAGAATTTAGGGATTTTATTGTTATTAGGATATGCAAAAATTACCTGAATCCGAGACAAAATCACGCAATTGAGGAACAAATCTTGAAGGTAATGGAATCAGAAATAGAAGAAGCGAATGTTCCAGAGGACAAAATTAGTGGTGAGAAATAATTTGAGAGGGATTGATAATAGAGCGACGAAGTGAAAGAAACTGAGGATAAAGGTTCTGACTTGAAAATGGCCAAACACATTTTACACACCAGAAAAGAAAAGAACAAAAAATTAAGAACACAGATGCGTGTATAATCAATTTGAGGTCCTTATCTTTTCCCATTAATCCATTAACTTTTGAAAGTTCACCATAATTATTTGGATATTTGGATCTAAAATAAATACAAAATTTAAGGTAAAAAATCTGTAAATTTTAAAATTTTGTAAAGAAAAATCAAGAACTTTTTTTTAAATGGGGGCAACTGACCCTTCCCAAACATCATGCACGTGTGGCAGCCACACGGTTTGGATTACATAAATGGAATACCGGTTGATTTTGAGTATATGTAAAATACTAAACCGGTGGTACTTATAAAATTCGGTTTGATGTATGTTGGAGCTGGTTTGATGTAAAAATTAACATCGTATTAAGTAATTTGCTCAAGAAAACCACAAAGATTCAAACTTATTAGCCTAAGGAAAAGATTAAAAATGTTGAGAAGTTTCTCATGGACTTCTGTTATTGTTGTCCAGGAATCCTCAGCTAGATCTTCAAGAATATATTCTACTTTACCTCCTTTTCAATAGGCTTGCCAAAGTGAGCAAGTAGATCAAAACAAGAGGTAAAGCCTTGAACATATTCATCAATGGTTTTGTTTTTCACCATTGATTGATCTTTTGATGTAATTGTTGAACATGTCCTCGAAGGAGAGAGTATACCAAATTTGAGCAGAAGTGGTGGTTGAGGCCAGCAAATGGTTAAGTGAAATAACACCCAAGAAGGAGCTGCGTTTATGGAGGATTTGGTGATTGAAGAATCATTTGAGGTGGTGCAATAAGTGAGATGTCAACGTATTTGGTGGATGTAAACGTCACATGGAGAAGAGTACTAGGGTACTTGGGAGATGGGGATAGTTAGGAATTTGTTGGGGAATTTATGGTAGGGGCATTATAGAATGAGAGAAAGATGATGAGAAATAGGAAGACTGCCAAAAAGAATTGTTAAGGACCTAAACTTTAGGTATTGAATAAGGCTTTTGAGTCTTGATACCTTGTAAAGTTGAAACTTTATATTGATCACAGTGTATTGTTGGACTTTCTTGTTAACAAAGAAAATAAGAACTAGGGTTTTGGGCCTTTTGTCTTAATCCACCCATTATGCGTTTTATCTGTTTTCATCGAAATAAAGACTTGGTTGTGAAGAACCAGCTAAGTCTTCGCATTTGTCTTTACTTAATTATTCGTCTTCTCTTATGTTGTCTTGATTGTCTCAATGTCTTTTGTTTTTCTTCCTCATGGACCATCTTGTTTTGTTTTGTTCCAATTGTGAATCTACTAGATTCAATAGTCTAGTCTTTTGTCTGCCATATAATTGCAAAGATCTACCATTGACTTAACAAAAAAATCACACATGAGTCAACCCAACAGACTTTGATAGGACCTGTCGTAAATTATGTATATGCAGACCAAACAAGATGGAGTACAAAATGTACAGTATCTTTTTTATACTTACATATGTAACCAAGTTTCCGAAACTACCATCCATCTGATAGAGGCTGCTGTTCTTTCTCCCACTTATAATCTCAAGAACTAAGACTCCAAAACTATAGACATCAGATTTCATTGAGAATTGGCCGTACATCGCGTACTCCGGAGACATGTAACCACTGCAACAATAGACATAGGAAGAGTTTTGACCCAAATTTTTTATTTCGTATCAGGCCTCCGATTATGCCGGACCGGCCCTGAATAGGAAGACTACCAAAAAGAGTTGTTTAGGACCTAAACTTTAGGTATTGAATAAGGCTCTTGAGGCTTGATAGTTGATACCATGTGAAGTTGAAACTTATATTGATCATAATGTATTGTTGGACTTTCTTGTTCACAAAGAAATAAGAACTAGGGTTTTGGGCCTTTTGTCTTGATTCACCACCACCAGAGCACAAACAACCCAACCCATTATGCGTTTTATTTGCTTTCATCGAAACAAAGACTTGGTTGTGAAGCAGCTAAGAGTCTTTGCATTTGTCTTTACTTAATTATTCGTCTTCTCTATTGTTGATTGTCTGAATGTCTTTGGTTTTTCTTCCTCATGGACCATTTTTTTTGGTTTTGTTCCAACTTTGTGAATCTACTAGATTCAATAGTCTAGTCTTTTGTCTCCCATATAATTGCAAAGAATCTACCATTGACTCCACAAAAAGAAATCACACATGAGTCAACCCAACAGACTTTGATAGGACCTGTGGTAAATAATGTATATACGGTGACCCATTGCTCCATAGCCTCCAAGTCTATTCAATATTTCAAGACTTAGATCATCTTTGTGACAGATATAACAGAAGAATTTACTAGTGTTTATACTTACATATGTAACCAAGTTTCCGAAACTACCATCCAACTGATAGAGGCTGCTGTTCTTTCTCCCACTTATAATCTCAAGAACTAAAACTCCAAAGCTATACACATCAGATTTCATCGAGAATTGGCCGTACATAGCGTACTCGGGAGACATGTAACCACTGCAACAAAATAGATATAGACTTGAGAGTTAGTATGAATTTTTTTCAGTTAAAAGATGGCAAAGAGCAAATCTTACTAAGTTCCAACTACTCTTTTTGTACTGTCTTCTGTTTGGTCCATTTCGAAAATCCTAGCCATTCCAAAATCCGCGATTTTCGGGTTCATATCATCATCCAAAAGGATGTTACCCGCTTTAAGGTCTCGATGTATGATTGTGAGTCGTGAATCCTGATGAAGATATAGAATTCCTCTAGCAATTCCTCCTATGATTGTATACCTTCTAGTCCAATCCAATTGACTCTGTTTTTTAGAGTCTGCATATAGTCAAAAACATGAGTCCAAACATGAAAAAATTTTTAGAGTCTGCATATAGTCAAAAACATGAGTCCAAACATGAAAAAACATATTTGCTACGCATTGGTTTAAACTTACCAAACAAGAAGTAATCAAGACTTTTGTTAGACACAAACTCGTAGACCAGCAATTTCTCTTCTCTTTCCAAACAAAATCCGAGAAGCTTGACTAGATTTCTGTGTTGAAGCTTTGCCACAACAACAACTTCGTTCTTGAACTCTTTTTCACCTTGTCCTGATGTTTTAGATAGTCTCTTCACGGCAACTTGTGATCCATTAGGAAGTGTGCCCTTTAAAAAAGATTTTGAATTTAATGGAATAAATCTCTTCTTCAACTAATTAGGAAGCTCAATGAAGTGGTCATACTCATACCTTGTAAACTGCTCCGAATCCACCTTGACCGAGTTTGTTATATATCGAAAACTTATCTGTCGCAGTTTCAATAACCTTAAAATCAAACTGCAGTGATCCTGTAGTTTTAATCTCATCCCCTTCTGTAAGATAATGAAAGTTTTTATTAAGAATTCAACTCCTTTAAAGCAGCATATCCATAGATTTTTGAATCTTTACCATCATAACCAACTTCTGTATCATTGCTGTTCTTCGCTTTCTTTGTTATGTAGATTTTAAGAACAGCAACAAAAAGAAGAACAGATATAGCCACCGGCACAACACTTGCAATAATTTTCACTTTAAGACTTTTCCTTTTTCCTGCAAAATTCTTTGATCAGACATGACACATGATTCTACAAAGTTCTAATACCTCAATCAAAACAAGATATGAAGCTCTTACTAGGAGGCCATGGAGATGCTGAATTTGGAGGAGGAACAAGTGTCACCGGGGTTTTTTCATTGTAGAAAGGGTAAATCTCATACCTTGAGTTACAACTCGGCACAAGAACTCTTCCTCCAATAGTATTGAAATACAATTTACTGATGGATCCTTGCAAACACCTTAAGCATTCTTCACGTGACAGGTCAAGAATACACTGAACCGATGCATAAAGAGTCTGAGATGAAGTAAACTCTGACTTCTTAACCGCAAATTTCTTGCCTGTGCTATTAGCTGCTTCCTCTGCAGTCTTTCTCATTAGAGAAAACACTGCATCATTAAACCGGTCAGTTTGGTCCGAAGTAACATTCTGAGTGTTCCAAGTGATTATTCTAGTTGTGGTTACAGTATCCATGTCAATATTCCGGTCCGAATATCCAAGCATACATTCATCATACTGAATCAAGAACTCTTTCCCTCCTGGGCATCGACTCAGAGTGTCTTTAGTAGCAAAGATGACGCATTCACGGCAAAGATCCTCCGAGAGATCTCCTCTGCAAAGATAAAGTCCAAATACCACGTCGGAGTTTTGACCCTTTGAGTGACTATACGATCCCAAGGAGAAGTAAGCATTGTTAGTAGAAAGAGAGGTCAAAAGGGCTTGGAGATTTGTGAAGTAAGTGGAGTTTCTTGATACCCTGTTAGTACAGACATCACCAACGTAAGTAGGGTCTTGTAATTGTGTAGAACCTCTCAAGCTTGCAATGAAGAAGGTGAGAAAGAAGAAAGATTTGAATGAAGCATAAGCAGACATTATCCTATTTCTTCACTTTTCTTCTCTCTATTATTATTTTTCCCCTTTGAATTGGTTTATGAGTATCAAATTACCAATTATTGTATGTGAAGACAGCCAGCCAGTCAATGTTTACTTTTGTAAAATAATACAAAAGTCTTGAAGTCAAAGTCAACTGTATATTGTCATGAAGATCAATGAATCGACTATTTAAAATTTAGAATATTTATGTGAAAGCGAATAACAGAGATCATATAATTGTTAATGTCTATCAGTCTAATTCTGAGGGAAAAAAAAATCTTTTAGGAGTTGAATATATGAAAGGTCGATGGTTACTTGGGTAGGGTCGGAGAGTTTAGATCAATGTTTAAAAATTCGCTAGGCGGGTACCTAAGCGTTCGACATGGACCTAACGCCTAGGTGGATATATCGGGGTCTAGGCGTTAATAGATTTTAAGATTATTTTAAGTAATTTATTAGTTTTTAAATAGTTAAAAATATTTTCTATTAAAAATTTAATGTAATTCATTCAATTTTTGTATTAAATATTAGAGAATATCTCAGAAAATGCCATTAATTTGAACATCTCCAAGCTGTGCCATCAATTTCGAACATATATAGAGTGGAAATCTGTTTTCGTGGACCAAC
>CM071721.1:21968033-21979398 GCA_036630335.1 Physaria fendleri | reverse complement strand
TACTTTACTTTTGATGGAATATAGACCTGTAAATTTCTCTTATTTTACTATTTTAGAGTCTCTTCATATCAAAAAGACAGAATCTATTCACATAAAAAAAAAAGGCTCTATATGTTTCAAGGAAGAAACCTTTTGATCTCAACATACTTTTGAGTTTAGTAACATCAAAAACATAATGCTTCTTACTCTTCTTATTTTACTGCTCTTGATAACTAAAGTAGCTTTAATCATATAAAGAAAAATTCGAGGTTGTCATTAAGTAGGACATGCTTTCCTATGCTTCTTTTCTTAGGTCGCTCTCATAATTCTGTTGATATCATTACAAAACTTTGGTTTCTTTATCCTTTGTACGTATTACAGGTCAAAAAGCATAAGGTACACCATTTTAGAGCAGTTGCGTTGTCTATTTAGTCTGAAGTTGAGAGATCATAATAAATTAACTATTGTCTGAAGAATATTTTGAAATTCACGTGAAGAAGCTTTTATCGTTAATTTTATTATAATAAATTATCGTGTTAGTGGAGTATAGTTTGTAAAGCAAAGGTGATTGATTCCTTTCATTGATTAAACAAAAGTTACAAAATATTAAAATGTTTTACAGGATTGGCATTGGATCGCTCAAACAAGAAGACTCACATACTTTATTTCAAGACTCTCTGATTCATCATCTTCAATGGTTTGTTGGTTACTTCAGATCCTGTTGTTTTCTTCTCTTCATCTGATTCCTTTATCAAGTCAACAAGAAACAAGTTTTGTCTATGAAAGCTTCGTCAATCAAGAAAATCTGTACTATGATACATCTGCAAGAGTACTTGGAAGTGGAATATTACAGCTTACGAACACTTCAAAGCATCAGATGGGTCATGCTTTTCACAAGAACTCTTACAGAACAGAAGCCAACTCGACCTCTTTTGTCACACCCTATCAACCTTTCAGAGATTTTTCCTACAGAACAGAAGCCAACTCGACCTCTTTTGTCACACCCTATCAACCTTTCAGAGATTTTTCCAAATAGATCAAAACTGTTTGTTGGGTTCTCTGCATCAACAGGGACGGCGATGAGTGATCATTATATTCTTTGGTGGAGTTTTAGCACAAAAAGAGGATCACTTCAGCGACTTGATATCTCAAAACTTCCTCAAGTTCCTCATCCTAAAATTCATAAGAAATTATCTACACTGATTATTGTGCTGCCTGTTTGTCTGGTTATTGTGGTGTTAGCTGTTCTTGCAGGGCTTTATGTCCGGAGGAGAGTGAAGTATTCAGAAGTATCTGAAACATGGGAAAAGGAGTTTGATGCACATCGGTTCTCTTACAGGTCTTTGTACAAAGCAACAAAAGGATTCAACAAAGATGGGTTTCTTGGAAAAGGAGGTTTTGGAGAAGTTTATAGAGGAAAACTTCCTCAAGGCAGAGAAATAGCAGTAAAGAGAGTTCTTCATAATGGCGATGAAGGTGTGAAGCAGTTTGTGGCTGAAGTTGTCAGCATGAAATGTCTGAAACACAGGAATCTTGTACCACTTTTTGGTTATTGCAGAAGAAAACGAGAACTACTTCTTGTCTCAGAACTTTTTGGTTATTGCAGAAGAAAACGAGAACTACTTCTTGTCTCAGAGTATATGTCCAATGGGAGTCTTGACGAGTATTTGTTTGATGAGCATAAACCTGTTATTTCTTGGTCACAAAGACTTGTAGTTGTTAAGGGTATAGCTTCTGCTCTTTATTTCTTGGTCACAAAGACTTGTAGTTGTTAAGGGTATAGCTTCTGCTCTCTGGTACCTTCACACAGGTGCTGACAAAGTTGTTCTGCATCGAGATGTCAAAGCTTCAAACATTATGTTAGACTCAGATTTCAACGGAAGATTAGGTGATTTTGGCATGGCTAGGTTACATGAGCATGGTGGTAATGCAGCTACAACAGCAGCTGTGGGAACTGTAGGGTACATGGCTCCGGAGCTAATCACAATGGGAGCTTCCACTGGAACTGATGTTTATGCTTTTGGTGTTTTCATGCTTGAAGTAACCTGTGGGAGGAGACCTGTGGAACCGGGATTTCAACCTGAAAAACAGCTTATGATCAAATGGGTTTGTGAATGCTGGAAAAAGGATTCTTTGCTTGATGCTATTGACCCGAGATTGGGAAGTGAATTCATAACTGAGGAGGTCGAGATGGTTATGAAACTCGGTCTTCTCTGTTCAAACATAGTTCCAGAATCAAGACCTACAATGGAACAAGTAGTCTTGTACCTAAACAAAAACCTACCTTTGCCTGATTTCACGCCTTATACTTTAGGGATTGGGACATTTGCTCCAGTTCTAGTTGATACATCCTCCCTTGATGTCTCATCTGCTTCATGGAGGTTGTCAGGCCTTTCTGTGTCTTCTTTCTCTACCAACAACTCCCCTTATGCTTTTCAATCAAACATTGGCCACTAAGAACTCTCTTCACATAGTTGCAGAACCAGACAAACCTAAGACTATCTCATTGCCTGCACAAGATTTTGAGTTCAATCATTCCTGATGTACATATATATCAGCAAGCAGCTCCCATACAACTCAATATTGTTTTTTTTTCTGTAACTTCTCCCAACAAAACAGTTTGTACCTTGCAAATGCTTCTACAGTTAACAACTTATACAATTCTCATATTACATAACTTGTAGAGTTTGTACCTTGCAAATGCTTCTACAGTTAACAACTTATACAATTCTCATATTACATAACTTGTAGTCTTCTCTCTGTAACCATATCTACTCATGTATTATTCATCAGTATGCTCTTATATATGATTTGGTCTGATACTAAAAGATCTCTGCTGGAAAGATTGTTGACTTATGGATTGGAACTATGTTAATTCAGATAAAACCAAACTGATATATCCAGTACAAGTATACAACAAAACAAAAGTAAATTATAAAAACCAAAAAGTCAGGTCATTCAGCCAAAACAACACTGTAACTTTGGGCTGATACCAAATTTTTTTCAAGGGTCATCTCTTTCTTTTGCACTTCAAATAATTGAATTTGATAATAAAACCTCTTTTAAACATGTGGATAATTGGATATAAAATAATATTTTTGGTCAATATGGATTACATTATTATCATATAATAGAAAATGCTATATGTAAAGGAACTTAAATGTAACTAATACATCTGGTTATAAAATATAAGAAAAATAGTTCAAGATAATAATTTTTATTTTTATTTTATTTTTTGTCAGTGAGATAATAGTTTGTCTAAATGTGTGTAATATGTCACAAGAGTTATGTGTGTACCATGTCAAGTTTGTACCTTGCAAATGCTTCTACAGTTAACAACTTATACAATTCTCATATTACATAACTTGTAGGCTTCTCTCTGTAACCATATCTACTCATGTATTATTCATCAGTATGCTCTTATATATGATTTGGTCTGATACTAAAAGATCTCTGCTGGAAAGATTGTTGACTTATGGATTGGAACTATGTTAATTCAGATAAAACCAAACTGATACATCCAGTACAAGTATACAACAAAACAAAAGTAAGTTATAAAAACCAAAAAGTCAGGTCATTCAGCCAAAACAACACTGTAACTTTGGGCTGATACCAAATTTTTTTCAAGGGTCATCTCTTTCTTTTGCACTTCAAATAATTGAATTTGATAATAAAACCTCTTTTAAACATGTGGATAATTGGATATAAAATAATATTTTTGGTCAATATGGATTACATTATTATCATATAATAGAAAATGCTACATGTAAAGGAACTTAAATGTAACTAATACATCTGGTTATAAAATATAAGAAAAATAATTCAAGATAATAATTTTTATTTTTATTTTTATTTTTTGTCAATGAGATAATAGTTTGTCTAAATGTGTGTAATATGTCACAAGAGTTATGTTGAGATAATAGTTTGTCTAAATGTGTGTAATATGTCACAAGAGTTATGTGTGTACCATGTCATATGAGTTATACATTGTTAGAACCAGACAAGAGACGGACCTTATAATTATTGTATGAACAGCAGCATAAAATAACAAGTTTGTTGTGTTTGTCACGTTTACATTTAAAATAATCTTCATTTTGTAAATTTAACTCAGAAGATGCCTATAGGAAAATATTTTTCTAAAGAGGATTGACTTTGGAATGTAGAAACTTTGGTTTGAAAAGTTTTGATCTGAATTTGTATTTTGAAACTGATAAGCAAAACCAGACTTCTCTCTGTTTCATAAGCAATGGCTGTTGAAAAGTTATATCTGATCTTACTGATCTTCTGTAATAATCTTATTTGCATATATAGTCAACAAGAAGAAGTCAGTTTTGTCTACAATGGTTTTAGCCAAGCTCAAACTGATCTTCATCTAGATGGAACTGCAAAAATCTTCTTACCAGATGGTTTGCTGCAGCTTACAAACGCCACTACGCAGCAAATGGGTCATGCTTTTTACAAAAAGCCAATCAGATTTGATTCATCTGAGAAGAAACTCTCTTTTTCGACTCATTTTGTGTGTGCGTTGGTGCCTAAACCGGGAGCTGATGGTGGCCATGGAATTGCTTTTGTTGTATCTTCCTCCATTGATTTCACACAAGCTGATCCAACTCAGTACTTGGGACTTCTCAACATCTCAACAAATGGATCTCCTTCTTCTCAGGTTTTAGCTATTGAGCTTGATACTGTTGAGAGCGCGGAGTTTGATGATATCGACAAGAATCATGTCGGTATAGACATCAACAGCTTGAAATCTGTAGAGTCTGCTTCAGCTTCTTACTTTTCAAACGCTAAAGAGACGAATCAAAGCCTTAAGCTTTTAAGTGGAGAACCTATACAAGTTTGGGTGGATTATGAAGGAGCTTTACTCAATCTCACAGTGGCTCCTCTAAGAATGCAGAAACCAAACCATCCTCTTTTGTCAAGACCCATCAACCTTACTGAAATCTTCCCGGATCAAAGACTTTTTTTTGGATTCTCTGCATCAACTGGATCATTAGTCAGTTACCAGTATATCCTAGGATGGAGTTTCAGCAAAAGCAGAATGTTGTTGCAGACACTGGACTTTTCAAAACTTCCTCAGGTTCTTCATCCAAGAGCCAAAAAGGAGCAAACATCTCCGCTGCTTATCTCTCTTCTTATGTTACTAGTACTTATATTGTTGTCTGCTCTTGGAGGAATTTACTTATACAGGAGAAAGAAGTATGCAGAAGTCAGAGAAGCATGGGAGAAAGAATATGGTCCACACCGGTTTTCTTATAAATCTCTATACAAAGCAACAAAAGGGTTTCATGGAGACAATCATTTAGGAAAAGGCGGGTTTGGAGAAGTCTACAGAGGAACTCTGCTTCATGTTGGAGATATAGCTGTAAAGAGAGTGTGCCATGATGCAAAGCAAGGCATGAAACAATTTGTTGCTGAAGTAGTAACTATGGGAAGTTTAAAGCATCGGAATTTGGTTCCTCTTCTCGGGTATTGCAGGAGGAAAGGAGAGCTTCTTCTGGTATCTACGTATATGTCTAATGGCAGTCTCGATCAGTACTTGTTTCATGGAAAAAATCCGCCTCTTTCATGGCCACAAAGGCTAGTCATTTTAAATGATATAGCATCTGCTCTAAATTATCTGCATACAGGAGCTAATCAAGTTGTGTTGCACAGAGATATAAAAGCTTCTAATGTAATGTTAGATTCTGATTTCAATGGAAGGTTAGGAGATTTTGGAATGGCGAGGTTTGAAGATTACAGAGATAGCTTACAGGCAACAGCAGCTGTAGGAACAATGGGTTACATGGCACCTGAACTAACAACAATGGGAACTTCTACAGGCAACAGCAGCTGTAGGAACAATGGGTTACATGGCACCTGAACTAACAACAATGGGAACTTCTACAAGAACTGATGTTTATGCATTTGGTGTTTTCATGCTTGAAGTAACTTGTGGAAGGAGACCATTAGATCCCATGATTCCAGAAGATAAAAGACATTTGATCAAATGGGTTTGTGATTGCTGGAGAAGGGATTCTATAGTTGATGCTATAGATACAAAATTGGGAGGTGAATACTCGGAAGACGAAACCAAAATGGTTCTGAAACTTGGATTGCTCTGCACAAACATTGTTGCAGAATCTAGACCAACCATGGAACAAGTGATACAATATCTAAGCTTGGATCTCTCATTACCACACTTTTCACCAGATTCTCCAGGAATTGGAGTTAAGCTTGGATCTCTCATTACCACACTTTTCACCAGATTCTCCAGGAATTGGAGTTTCTACTCCTGTTTTGCTGGAATCAGTCTTCAATTCAAGGAGCTGTCTAGCACCACCAGCTTCTCCTCCTTCGCCACAGAACTCCATGTTTGTTACTCATACAATCACATATGGAGATGGAAGGTGAAAGAAAATCTTAGAACTTTCTTAGTTCTTCAAGATACTATGGTTTTAGACACTAAATGTTATCACCAAAGAAAATCTTAGAACTTTCTTAGTTCTTCAAGATACTATGGTTTTAGACACTAAATGTTATCACCAAGCAGAAAAATCTTCTGTGTATATTGGTATAGTTGATTTGTTCAAGAGATATGAATGTGAATCTGGGATTAATAAAACATAGAAGGTTTTAGCTATGAAGTTCATTGAAACCAGTGAAAACGTACAACGAAAAACTCATAAAAGCTTGTAAGAACTGCAAGTTTTAAGACCAGGACATAGAACATAAAACAGAACACACACAAAATAAAAAACAGAACATAGAAAAGAGTCACAGTTTACGAAGCAACAGGTGATCCATGTGTGAGAAGTTTGGTGTTATTCCTTCCTTGTTCAATCTCTTTGAGCATTTCCAAAGGCCGTGCAGAAGACCCCTCCTTTGGACTTCTAGGATCATCAGCACCAATGACAATCCTAATCTCGTACTCATCCACATCATCTTTCTTCAAAACCTGGAGAGATGAAAGAGGAGATGAACAAAAAGTAGTATTATTAGTAGTAGCAGTAGTGGTGGTGACATTCTCTTGATGATTTTCTTCAGATTTTGGTGACCGAACAATCCACATTAGGTTATAACCTTTGGTCTTATGCAGTAATATTACTACAAAAGTGACCAAAAGTTGGATTACCCAAGGTAAAGTTATGAGCAATGTTCCTGTTATCGAAAAGAATCTGATGTAACCAAAGTTGTGGTTTTTCGAGGTGGAGAGACTGAATAAGAGGATTCCAGTGAGAGTGATCCAGAGAGAATGAATGAGAATTGATCTAAAAGCAAAACCTCTCTTCTCCATTTTCTCTCTCGTTTCTGCTTCCTCTGAGAAAGAAGAAGTCTAAATCTTTCCTTATAATATTGCTGAAATCTTGTTAGAGAATCTACGGGTAGGTTGTTAGATATTACTGAAAGAAAAGTTATTTTCTAAGATATTTTATAGGGTTTTACTAAAATCAAATATTATTAAACAAAAACAAATAAAAGAAAGATATTAATGTTTTAAATCGAGAAAATAAGGGAAAGAAACTTACTAATATTTGGCTGCAACATCTCAAGGTTTGGCAAAATTGCAGTAGCTTCACCATCAAGAACAGCAAGTTTGTTTTCCTTGAAGCATTTAGTTGAGAATTTGACACTAACAAAACCAAATGAGGATCAAGTTATGACAGAGAACAAATATATATGTTTTCTTTTTTGTATTCCAGTGGGTTTAGATTTGATTACATGTACTTATTCTTAGTTTCTCTTAAAGCCGTGGCTTCAACCAGTCCAAGAATTTCATCCCCGACGTACACTGGTGACCGAAAATGCAGAGTTTGCGATACATATACTGCTCCAGGCTGCAATAAGACCAAAATTTTTTAGTGTAAATATGTATTATCAGGTGCTCTAGGACAGGTAGAAAGTTAGTAACTGTAAACTAAAACTAGAAAAACTTACGAAATGTGCAGAAATGATACGAGGAAACATGGAAGAAACAAGCATCCCATGGACAAGGCAATTCTCAAATCCGGCTTTACGGGCAGATTCTGGATCAAAATGGAGTGGGTTCCAATCATGGCTAACCTCAGCATAGGCCTTAAGATCTTCACTTGAGAATACTCTTGTTTCTCTTAATACATCTCCTACTTTCAGTTTCTTTGAAGCAATTGATGAGAAACTCCTTAAAACAAGGACACCTGTAGGAAAAACTCTCTTCGTCAGCATTGCTTCACCCTGAAAAAACCAAACAAAAACTTTTAGGTGATAACTTCGCTCTTTTCGGTAGCAATTGCTCTCATTGAGTCATTCTGTCGAACACCTTACAAGCACGTCGTTGGAGGTCAATAAATTCAAGCTTTGACTAATTTATTCCCACATTGCTAACAATTTAACATCAGATGCTAATCTTCATAACAAAAACACTTCGAAATAATGATGAAAGTAACAATTAAACCTCGTGAAATAGAAAAAGACAGACTTTTAATTTCTTCTTCGGGCATAATCGTACCTTGTTTCGCAGTTTCAATCGACTTTCGAGATACTGATTCAATGGAAATAGTCACTGATCACAATGACTAGACCATTATCTGCTTGCGCACGAAGGATAAATTTGTCCAAATTATGTTCTAACCATGATTTATCAGAAAAAATCACGTTTTCACATTTGTAAAATTTCACAAAAAAAATGAAGAAAGATGAATTCGATTCTAACCTCCTAGTTAAACGGTCATACAAAACAGAGTTCTCAGTTCGAAGCACCACAACACGATCAAACCATCGTTCAGGAAAGAAGTCACAGCCATGGTAGTCCACAATGTTTCCTCCTTCTTGCATTACATCTTCAAGCTCATCACATACCTGATCCAAGTTGAATACAATATCTCTAAGAAACACTGATTTCATGATGAACAATAAAAGTTTATCAAAAGATGTCATCGACAGTTTCCTTTGTAATGAATCAAAGACCATGCAACTCCAATAAAGCAAGCTTTTTGCAATAATTTGAAAGTCAACCAAGATATTGAGCACAATAGCGAAGTGACAAAGTTACATGTAACCACTAAGATTCCAAAGCTAAATCAAGATTCAAGAGTGTTACAGTGTCATCATGAATTCGAACTATAAGAGTAAAGCTTTTGTCTATGGACAAAAGTTGAAACTTTGAAAGAAGCATCTCATATAATTCCGCAGAAACTTGGTGAAGATAAAGGAAATTAGGGCTGTTTCGAGTACAAAACTCACCAAGTCTTCGTTGATGATGTAACACTCGAACTTATCATCCCAGCCATTGTGCAAGTTTTTCTCTTTGACCAGATCTCCGATACAAATATATCGGAAATTCGTGGCTTCGGCCAGAGCAGAAGCCATCGTCGATTTACCAGTACCAGGAGTCTCTTTATTTTTATCAAGAAATACAAAATTACTTAAAAACCAAAACCTTACCCATTTATTTACGACAATACCTGTAACGTCCCACATCAGATAATTGGTAGTGTATGGGGAGAATTTATAAATGGTTGATTTGGCCACTTACCAAAGTGCACTTATCTTTTCCGGTATGAGTGAGGTCAAAATACTGGGAAAGATCATGTGGTGATTTATAAAGACGGTAAACAAGTCTTAAAATCTTCCGGAAGTGATGCACCGGTCGCCGGACCAGGCTGTGACCCATAGGCCTAGTGACAGGTGTGGGTTCAATAAGGGTTGCGCGCGGTCGAGGCGTTACACTTGGTATCAGAGCTAAAATCGGATGCATGTTGAGCTAGCTGCACTCACACCATCAGGGGGTGACGATCTAGTAGGGGTGATTGTAACGTCACACATCAGATAATTAGTAGTGTATGAGGAGGGTTTATAAAATACTGGGAAAGATCATATGGTAATTTATAGGAACGGTAAAGAAGTCTTAAAATTCTCCGGAAGTGATGCACTGGCCGCCGGACCAGGCTGGCGCCCATGGGCTTAGTGAGAGGTATGGGCCCAATAAGAGTTGGAGGCAGTTGAGATGTCACAAAACCTGTTTTCATTTTTAGTTTACCTACAAGTGCCGGTAAAAGTTCATCTTCCTCCTTACAAATTTCAGTCTCTTCAATTTCTTTATTTTTTTCTTTATTTTCTTTATTTTTATCAAGAAATACAAAATTACTTAAAAACCAAAACCTTACCCATTTATTTACGACAAAACCTGTAACGTCCCATATCCAATAATTGATAGTGTATAGAGAGGGTTTATAAAGGGTTGATTTGAACACAAGTTAACAAAGTGCACTTATCTTTTCCGGTGTGAGTGAGGTCAAAATACTGGAAAAGATCATGTGGTGATTTATAAGGACGGTAAACAAGTCGCATTTTTAGTTTACGTGACTGTAAAAGTTAATCTTCCTCCTTACAATTTTCAGTCTCTTCAATTTCTTCATTTTGCATCAACAATTTACGATTTGTATCTCTTAAAATTCATCGATTCTATTGATTCTTACTGATTTCCTAGTGAAACCTCTTATCTTTTTTTGTTTTTTTTGCTTGTCTTCTCCAATCAATTGCCATAGCATAATTACCAATTATTTGTTGGATAATTGTCAATTGAAGAGAAGAGCAGGGCACGAAGGAGTTGGGAGCAACGGATTGACAGAGGAGGCTCCGTGTACATCTGTTTTCTCGTCGCTACGAAGGAGGAGGAGATCTATGACTCAAAACCTATTGTTTTAGTTATGAATAGCGATCGGATTGAAAGTCAGGGCTTATCGAACTTGTTACTCAAAACCTATTGTTTTAGTTATGAATAGCGATCGGATTGAAAGTCAGGGCTTATCGAACTTGTTGACGCTTTGGTTCGAGAAGGGCTCTACAACTTTCACGTTTGTGCTCCTCAATATGCACTACTCACGAGGCCTTTAAATGAGAATTTGATCCCAAGGAGTCGCCGCAGGTATATCTCTGCTGTGTCACTTTTACTCTAAAGAGAATCAGTGAGAGAGAGCAATGAGATATATATAGAGAGAGAGAGGAGGAGGAGGAAATGGAGAATGAATTAACGAAAGTGACGACCTTTAAAGTGGAAAGTTCATGGATCTCGAAGAAAGCTACGGAATAACTCTCAAACATCACTAATGACCTCACTGTGAGTGTACCTTTGGTGTTACATTTCATCTGGTGATTTGGATTACTGTTTTGCAGTTAGTAATACATTCTGGTTTTCTGAATCCTGTCCTTAGATACTCAAATACTCGGATACTCGATTATGAAGCTTGATATGTATGGTTAACTATTGGAACATTGTTTGTATTTGCAGCTCTGCATATAACTGCAGCGAATGGACACATGAGCATAGTGGAGTATCTTATCAGTAAAGGAGTGGTAAGACAACAATAACCCCTTGCGTACCTTGATCATGTAATTTCTGAACATTTATTGAAAGAGATCATTG
>CM071721.1:21951030-21964039 GCA_036630335.1 Physaria fendleri | reverse complement strand
ATTGCACCTAATTTCCTAATTTGTATCACTCATTATTACAAGCAGACAAAAGAAGAGAGCAGATAAAACATAAGTAGTTTGATTATTGCAAGAAGACAAGATAGGAGCATTTGGACCCATTCTCTCAAAAACAAAGTTCAGTTTAGATATTGTTTTCGAATTTCTATTTTCTTATGTAAGATTCCCTTCTAAGAAGCTTCTCTATATATCACCTTTAAATCTTTGACTATCTAAAGAATTAGTTATATAAAAAATTGATTAACTATTGCTAAGGTAATTCCAAATATGTATATAGGGGACTCAACAAGTTTTTTTTTTTTTTTTTTTTTTTTTTTGTCAAAGTCTCAACAAGTTCTTTGTCATTATATATCACATTACCAAAGTATATACATTGTTAAATAACTTTGAATCAAAGATCATGATCCAATTAAGACTAATCCATCATATATAATTCTCTAATGATTAATTATTCATAAGACTCGTTCCCGGGGACTAATAATGCACAAACAATCCCTCAGACAACACTTCTCTATCTCTTATATCAACATCTATAAAAACCCTAATTATTCAAAAAAAAAACCCTAAACTTGCTTCAATAAATCTTCCTTACTAATAAACGTTCCATGGAAACCATAAGGCACTCTAGTAGGAAGCTTAACACTAGCTTCAAGCTTCAAACTAACAGCGTTAACAATCTGTAACTCCGATTTCACATTCTCTTCATCATGAACAAACACCATAACATAACCACCGTCTTCTTCTCCATCACCAGACGGTAAAAACAAAGGCTCACCACCGTATTTTTCATCACCGTAAATATACTTTTTTACCTCTCCGGTTGTTAAATCCACTTTTGCAAAACCTGATACTTTAGGCCATGGTTCGGTTATCGCCAAATAAGCAAATTTGGTTTTTCTTCCTAATAAATTCCGGTTTACCATACCAGCTTCAAGATTGATTTGTTCTGAGATAATAACCGGTTTACGTGTAGATTCTCCTGTTTTAAGGTTTAGTCTTATCTCCGACAAAACACTCTGAAGTGTTTCTGTTTCGTCATGTTCGTTGAAAATCGAATCAGGTGGTGTCATACATGATCCAATAACAACAATATCGTCTCTTTCTGGCTCTTCCCAAGCGTTCCAGAGATGAAAACAGAAACAATCAGGTACTTCAATCCATTGAATCGACGAAGCATCTTTTGCAAATTTCCCCAAAATTCCAAATCTTGATTTCTTCTTATCATCGTAAACCACCGGAGAACCACCGCGAATCATCTCTTGTAATCGGAAAACCACTTGTTGATCTGGAATCACTACGAAGTTTTTAGTGATTGCGAAATCGTGAATCATCGTTGGTTGATCAAGAGGAATCTCTACGTCTGGTGATTTCTCACCGTTGGATGAGAATCTGAAGTATTTTAAGTAAGGTTTCGAAACGACGTCGTAGCTTATAGCGAATAGTTCTGAAGTTTCCGGGTCGAGTTTCGGGTGGGCTATCATTGTGGATTTTAGCTGATTATCAAAATCGTACCGGCCTGATGTTTCTAAATCTCCGGTTTGGGTTATTTTGACATGGTATGGTAAATCATCTTCAGACATAGCTAAGAGATGACCGTTGAAATAGACTAAACCCGCATTTGCAACTCCTTGTCCACGGGTCGGGTCGATTAACCCGAATAACCCACGGGTATTAAAGAGTAAAAGCTTGGCTACCCCTAAATGTCCATGAAGCTCTCCAATTGATTTCGGAAAAACCGCCCGACCCGTTTCTCGTTCTTGAACCAACCGGTTTGTTTCGGTGAAACGACAAGCGTAACTACACGAACTGTTTTTGAAACTGACGGCGTGAATCATACCGTCTCCGTCGAAGAAATGGTGACCGGAGATTGGTTTGTGGAGAGGATTAGCTCCGTTTCTGACGTAGACTCCTTGAATAGACTCTGGTACTGTTCCAGAAACAGGGAGGTTATGGACAACTGGTTGCTCTGGGACTGGGAAGAAGTTACCGGATATTTGGATATTAGGATCCGCCGTTGAAGGAAGCGGATGATGACGGCGTTCGTATGAGATCATAGCGTTCTCCACCGTGTCTAAGATCGTCGCGGCGGTGTTTTGAATGGTGGTTTTAGGGATCAAATTGGTGACATCTTTAAAGAGATTTTTCCAAGTTTGTGGTTTGTATGTAAGAGATTTTAAAGAAGATGAGATGATGGGAGATTTTTTGGTGAAGGAGGAAGGAGAAACAGAGGAAGAGGTTGTTAGTTTTTTGTTGCTAAGTGAAGAAGAGAACGAGAGAGATTGAAGACTGAGTGATGAAGAAGAAGCCATAGTCATGGTTTCTGATGAAACGGTGCGTTTTTGGGTTTCTTCAAGAGCAAGTTTTATGAGTTTTGTCCATATTTTGAGAGACGGTAGTGTGTTAGGACAAGAGGTTCTATTTATACGAGGATTGAAGTGTGTTAACACGTGTCGTAATTTATTTGACGTGTCTTCTTTTCGGGTTTTTTTTTTTTTTGGGTTAATTAATGTACAAAATTTGATAGTACTATTTAATCAAACTTTTAAAAGAAAAATGCTTCCATGACAAAGAAAAAAAAGAAAAAAAAAAAGAAAAATGCGTATAAAGGCTATTTGAAAAGGAAGGATTGTTAGAATTCTTGAATGATCTATGCAAAATGTTGTGTTGATTTCTTATGTTGATGAGATTATGTTCTTTGAATTACTTGCAGGAAAAGTAAAGAGACCAAGATCTTTGTTTACCCAGTTCACGGAGACCTTCCGTTACGTCTGGGGAGAGTATCGACTCTCAATCCACTAAAGCTTCAATGAAAAACTCTTTGAGTTTGGATCAACACAAAAAACAGAAGACTAACACACCACAACAAGACCAAAGATGAAACTAAGAGAAAGAGATACACTTCCTTAGCCAAGAACAAGCCACGGTCTCTCTTCTCCTTCACGATCACCACCGATCGTTATTTTCACCTACTCTTCTTCTTGTTAATCTTCTTGTAATCTTCTGTAATTTTTGATCTCACTTTTTCACGAACACTTCAACCCTAACAGATCTCATTAGGAATTTATAAGCCAGCTCAAGCTTCTTTTAATTTCAGCCCAATAAGCAAGCCCAAGCTCATTAACCAAATAAACCTTCCAAGCCCAAGAGAAAAAATAGGCCCAACAACTAACCCAAATCCAACAACCAAGCTCATTAACCAAATAAACCTTCCAAGCCCAAGAGAAAAAATAGGCCCAACAACTAACCCAAATCCAACAAATATTAACCAAATAAACCTTCCAAGCCCAAGAGAAAAAATAGGCCCAACAACTAACCCAAATCCAACAAGGATTAACTTATCTTTTGGAGGTTAAGAGAAAAAGTGTACTTAGAACTAATTTCACGTAACATAAAGAAGCACATATTACAATTGGGATGATACAAACAACGTTTGTGATTTATTATCAATATTTGAAAATTACTTTTCGAAATTGTTTGTGACCATACAATTCATACATAAATAGAAGTACGTCGTGGTTGTTAAGATAGTGTTATTTCTAAATGAAATTATGTTTTAATCATACTAATGGAACTTAACATACTAAATAAGAAAATAAATTCAAATGGTTTGAGAAAAATGAGATTTTAAAACTCATATGCTATGTAAATTATTGGGATATTTTTATGTATTCTAACAAAAGATTCAATTATAAAAAAAAATAGGTGGAGTGAATAAATTAAGCAGGTTAATTAGGATCATTAAACATCAATTTGGAAAATAGAAATGAAGCAATCGTAGATGCATCACAGCATCAGATTGATGAGCACACTAGAATTCGTATAAAGTTACAATATGGTTGAATTTCATGTGACCACATGGGAAGCACATGCTTAAAACCAAGTCGTCACATTTTCTACAAGATTCATATATTTTTTGTCCAATTGGCACAAATGAACTGAGAAAAAGTATTAACTTCAAATAATGGTTTATAGTTGATTAGTTGCTTTGGATTTAGAACTGAGATAGAGATACGGTCGGTCCAACAATATACATTAACTAATCCAACTAGTAGTAACTAACCAACTTTGATGATTGGCTCGAGAAGACCATTATTATGAGTAACATGTTCGTTCTTATTATTAATTTCATTATTATAAGTAACATGGTCGTTGCTTCTTATTTGTTTACTTAACTAAACATATCTACTAAACCTTTTTATCGAAAACATTGATATGATGCTCAAGAATCATACAATTCTCCAAGACTAAATCATAATGTATAAAAAATATATATATTATTGTAATACACTAGAAATATGAATAGTCCCTGTGGTCTATGTGCTATACAGCATGGTCTTGTGGAAGTATTCGAAAGTTATGATTTGACCAACCGACTTTACCTGAAAAAACTGCCAAAACACTTTATGACCTAATGTATAATTAATTGCAAATTGGTTTTGTTTAAACTATAAAATTCTATGCAACATGCGTTCTTGCGACGATTATGTTAAGTTCACAACTATAAACTAACTTAATTAGTTAGTCCTAATCAATAATTTATAGTATCATACAATAAAACAATTAAATGTCATAAATTAAATCAAAAAGGTCGGCTGCGTATCAGATCTTCTGGTTAATGAACAACACTATCTATTATCTAAACACATTTATTGGATGTAGTTTATACGTAAATGATTCCATAATACCCCCTCTTTATTCAATTAAATAGTAAAAATCAATGATTAGATAACTAAAGTAACATGTTGGTCCAAGGGCCTTTTGTCAAATGACTAAGTAATAACTTTAAATATGCTTTAGCACCTAACACATATATCAACTTAATCATACGATCAATACAATCATATACATGAATTTAGCATATGATGAGCATGAGATTAAGATTTGATGATATAATTGCACAAAACGTGCACATATTGATTTTCAAATGTAGAGTTATTCTAATATTTTATTTAACAATAATTTACAAAAACATAGAGAGAAAAAAAAAAAAAAATTCGCCTAGGATATCTCGGAAAGTCTAAACTTTTTTCATTTTCTGTCATGTCTATAAAATAGAACCAGAATAATAAGATATTGCGTTTTATCTTGAAATTTGTTAATTTTTGTTTGTATTTGATTGTAAATATGAAAGAGAAAATTAGAGTCTATTGTCGAATAAGACCTCTAAATGAAAAAGAGAATTCAAAGAGGGAAAAACAAATGCTTATGACCGTAGATGAGTTTACATTTGAACACTCATGGAAAGATAACAAAAGAAAGCAACACATCTATAAATAATTGATTATGTTCTTTTCTCATTTTCTTTCACGTCTACTGGTAGTGCTGTTTTTGATTTGGATTTGACGAAGCAAGGAATTGGAGGATATCGCATGGTTGTTCTTCGTAGCTTGATTTTAAGCACTGTTTGCAGACGAGCTTTTATCTATAAATAGTCTGCTCTGGTGTGGTATGGTCAACAAAAACTTGAATGCTCTGTTAGTTATCTTTCTCCTTCCAGACCAACTGTTTAGCTCATTAATGAATCTATTTAGTTTAGCACCTAACACATATATCAACTTAATCATACGATCAATACAATCATATACATGAATTTAGCATATGATGAGCATGAGATTAAGATTTGATGATATAATTGCACAAAACGTGCACATATTGATTTTCAAATGTAGAGTTATTCTAATATTTTATTTAACAATAATTTACAAAAACATAGAGAGAAAAAAAAAAAAAAATTCGCCTAGGATATCTCGGAAAGTCTAAACTTTTTTCATTTTCTGTCATGTCTATAAAATAGAACCAGAATAATAAGATATTGCGTTTTATCTTGAAATTTGTTAATTTTTGTTTGTATTTGATTGTAAATATGAAAGAGAAAATTAGAGTCTATTGTCGAATAAGACCTCTAAATGAAAAAGAGAATTCAAAGAGGGAAAAACAAATGCTTATGACCGTAGATGAGTTTACATTTGAACACTCATGGAAAGATAACAAAAGAAAGCAACACATCTATAAATAATTGATTATGTTCTTTTCTCATTTTCTTTCACGTCTACTGGTAGTGCTGTTTTTGATTTGGATTTGACGAAGCAAGGAATTGGAGGATATCGCATGGTTGTTCTTCGTAGCTTGATTTTAAGCACTGTTTGCAGACGAGCTTTTATCTATAAATAGTCTGCTCTGGTGTGGTATGGTCAACAAAAACTTGAATGCTCTGTTAGTTATCTTTCTCCTTCCAGACCAACTGTTTAGCTCATTAATGAATCTATTTAGCTCATTAATGAATCTATTTAGTTCATAAAAAATAACGAGTTCGGTTTTGTCTTGTTCAAACCCAAAAAATAATTGTTGTTATTTTAGGTAAAGAAAATTAGTTATTTGTTTTTTTTTCACAATCTTGAAAAAAATACAAAGTATATGAATAGAAAGTGGTGGGTGAAACCAATGAAAAATGAATATGTGGTTTATAAAATTATGTGATACGTACACGTTAATTAAATGATAGCTATGTAAAGATACCGTAGCTAGTTTGGTAATTAGTCATGTCAAAGGTTAATTTAAGACAAACTACTTCCCCACAAAATGTTAGAATTCAATTAAGTTGTCCTTTTGTTAAATAATAATTAAAGTTTGGTTGGTTTTTCTTTAACCAGATTATAAGTTTCAGAATTTCTCTCCAATCAAATACATGGTTTTTACCACTAAATCCAAAATTTGTACATATAATAAATTACAAATAAACCATTAATTGTGTAGATAATTTCCAAATGAGCTGCTTATAGTTGTGTCATTATATTGGGCGAAGAACCATGATTTATGTGAACCACTATATTGGGCTTAAGAACCCAAATCAAGATTTATTAAAATCCAATGGGTTTAATAATGGAGTTGGGTCATCCTCTATTTTTATTTCGTCGGTTTCTATTTTTAAATTCAAGCCAATTCTAATATATTGCACAAATATTAACTATCACTCTTATTTTCCATACAGAAATTACATATATATTGTTATTCATTTAACAATATCTCAGTGACCCGACCAAAAAAATAAAAAAATCTCAGGGTCTTGTCTTAGTGTCCGAATTACTAACTACAGTAATAAACTATTTATGAAAAGGTAGATCAGAATAAACAAAGGTTCCTCAGTCAATTTTTTAGTAAAAATCTTACTCTGATCATAAGCCAAATTTGACTTTGCCAATCTATGTTCAGAGTCTAATAATACTATCATATCAGAACTATACAATTTTACTCATAAAATGATTGATTGATTAAAGCATATACCTACTGAATCCTCTATCTAATATTCACCATATTTAAGAAAAATTATTATTTTGTGAGTGGTTATAATTATAAAAAATTAAAGTCATTACAAAAGTACAACCGTACAAACTAAATTTACAAGTTGTGGAAACAAAGAATTTGTGAGAATAAATGATGAGTCAAAATATAATTAAAAAAGTGTTAAATGAATGAACATAAGAATAAGAAGGGGTCCATAATGAAACTTTCCATGAAACATCATATGTAACTATCCTTGACTTCAACCATCATTGTTGAATCTCTTTTACAAAACAAGACAAACACAACATCAAATAATAATACTAATAAATATCTTTAACAAATATGATTATTTTATTTCATCAGTCAAGTTAGGAACTTGTAAATTCAATATATGAGTTAGGGCATTTCAAACTATAAATATACGATTATGTTTGATTAAAAAAAAAATTATATTGTTCCAAAACGGGAAACAAGGTTATTATTTATCTACAAAAATTATGATCATTAATAATTTTCTAGAATCCTAATCAATAAATTAGTACATGATATATATCATAACAAAATAAGGTTCGGGACATGTAAAATTCTCCACACGTGCAAATACTTTCAAATTTTTTGTTTTCTATGAAATTTTTCAAAAGCTCGTGCCACGTGATGTGATGTGTTTCCATCAAAGAAGGCGTGCTTTGACCAACAGAAATAAAATAAAATGACGTAAGTAATTTTTATTATTTCTGGATAGTAATTAGTGTGAAATTAAATATTCAATGTTTGGTCCGTCAAGGCTGCTGGTTTATTATTAATTAACGGTCAATATCAACGATCAAAGTGAGCCATGAATTTTACCTATTGATTTCTCAAAATGTAGTTATTGATTTATGGAGAACAATTAGCTTAGGTTTTGCCAGTGTGGGTTCTGAAAATTTTTATGTCTTAGGCGAAACATTTTTTTTATGTCTTCAGTGTTTTTATAAAACTATACGTAAATGAAAATATTAAGATAAGTTTATAGTTTTAATATAAATCTACAGACTACGAAAGAAAATATTATATAAAACTCGTAACCTAATATGAATTATAAGCATTGATGTCCTATAAATAAAAAATTTTACAAAATTTGATGCCCCAAAGTACTCTTAAAAACTTGGATGCCCTAAACGACCGCGTAACTCACCTACCCTCAGAATCGGTCCTGGGTTTTGCTTAATATACAAATTAATCAATAGTGTTTTTTATTGCTAATGTAAATAAAATTTGTCAAACTAGTACTTCTATTTTTTTGGGCTCAACTTGTAATTCTATAAGTTTGGTTTGTTTGTCATCAATGTTACATCCATATATATAGTTACGTAGAAGAAAAACACAAATATTATGACTAAATATTATAGATCGTCAAAGTTACTTTTGACTGTTACAGTTAAAAATCTACAATAAAAACTAAAAATGGTAATGACCCTTTCATTAACAACCACATAAAAAGTCTTTAGTCTTCGTAGGTAAGCAATTTTCTAGAACTAGGACTGGACCATAAAATATAAGTTCGACCAATAAAATAATTATCAAATTCAAAGAATATAATTACGACAAAAAGTTAGGTCAATGAAAACGTATTATGACATCATCAAAAACAAAAGACTAAGTCGTCATCTCTTTCTTGTCGGACGTACAAAATAATAGAATCATTTCAAAACCATTACGAAAAATTAACTTAAATGAGTCTACTTCAATGCCCCCACAAAGATTACATATCATATGATTCATAACCTCTATAAATACCTAATAATACAACAACGATTATAAAAACATACAAACAATCTCCCAAAGACATAGGAAGAGCTTAAACTACTTTATACTAATCAGATTCATTTCTGTTTCTTAATGTCTGGAAGAGGAGGAGAAGTGAAATCTTCAGAGCCGATGAAAGTTGTGTTCATAAACACACAATACGTTGAGACAGATGCTCGTAGTTTCAAGACTGTTGTTCAAGAACTTACTGGTAAGGACGCTATTGTAGCTGCTGGTCCTTTTGAGTCTCCCTCTGGTTCAGACAGCCGTTCTTACGGTGGTGGTAGTCAAATCGGTGGAGATACAAGACAGCTCTACGGCGGAGAAGGAGGATCGGAGTTTGATAGATTGTTTAAAGATATGCCTCATATGGAGGAAATATATAAACTATGGTCAGAAAATTGAGTCATTATGATTTTTTTAATTATATGAACTCAAATCTTGATTTTATCCACTGAGATATAATATATTGTTTTTTTGAATGATTAATGATTGATTAAATCATCTTTAAGTAGATCAACATAAGGTCCAATTGCGTATATTTTTGGCAACTATATAACGGTCCATTATAGGCCCAAGCCCAATAATGTACTTCACAACCGTTAGCCCATTAGGTTTATTCTAATGGTTATATCTTTTTTCTAGTGTTGTGGTGATGATAATAATATGTTAGAAAATAAAGCTAGCCTCTTCATTTAGTTAATTTTTTTATAAAAAAAAATTATTGTAACTCAACAGAATTTAGGACAAGTAATCTCATCAAATGTTTAATTTATTTTGTACAATTTAAAAATCTGTAAGCCGGTAATTATTGGGAAGAAACGAAATATTTTTGTCACACATGATAACTAAATCACATGGTCTGAAATCTTAATTATCCAAACAAAGATTAATCTAATCTTTTTTAGTAATTTAAAAAAATAATGTATACTAGTACACAAATTTTCTCGAAGCTAAAGAAAAAGCCTACAACATGGGAGACCTAAATAGAGAAGAGGGGACCATCAGGGTGACACGTGTGTACTTAAACCTGTATTATCACTTCACTATTGGTAATTAATTAGTACTAAGAATCTGATTAGTTGTCCCCATTACCTTAATAAGATCCGTTTTAGTAGCTTTTTAATTGGTCCCTTATATTGCTTTTCACATGATAGAGCAGAACCGTTTAAGTTGTAATTAAGGAATACTAAGTTTACAATCATTAAATGTTTGGTGTTAACTAAACAATAATACTCCACATTAACATGTGTAAGCTTACCAAAAGCAAAACAAAAGATATTCTAAATGTTTAATATTTTATAAAATAGAATTGAGATTATAATTGGGACAAGAAGATCAAAAAAATGAGAGGTCATATTAGTAGTTAATTTGTGACACAGATCCAAAGAATAACACATGAACACCATTGTTCATGTGCATAGTTTTAGTGAGTCATTGATAGCTGTCACATAGAGAACAGACTATTATGTTTTCCTTTAATTTCTTCTTTATATTTCCTTAATCATATATCTAATTATTTCTCTTCTTTTTGTTGTCACTATCCAAAGCATCTACTTATGAATATTGACTCTTTAGCATAGCTGCTTATGATGTTATCTGTTAATACAATGTATCTTAGTTGCTCTAGTAGAGTGTCCTATCAATATCAAGAATGACTAAGATCTTTCATATAAAGTTTCATAAAATCACATCACCGGAAAAACGATATATTTAACCTCCGAAACTATCGATATCAAACCATATAGTCTTAGATCTTCGTCATCTTGTAATTAGCCTTCACGACTAATTTGACATTCTAATTGATTCTAAATTGAAAATAAGACAATAATTTCATCCCATTTGAAATTTAATATGACAATTTCGCCTTGTATTGATTAATCAAAAACCAAATAAAACCAAGTCGGAGAGTAAAATTGGTGTCAAAACTTCAATATAAGACTAATTACAAGATAACAAAGATCCATAACTATACGAGGTGATGTCGATAATTAAATACATCGTTTTTCCCACATCATCAAATGATTATTTATAAATATATATAAATATTTTTTTTTCCTTCAGCACAAATGATCTTTGTTCTACGAGTAAGTGAAATTAAATAAAATTATGGGAGATTTGATATCATTATGGGTCAGGTTTTTTAAAAAATTTGGTCAAATATTACAACATAAACTGATAAATTAATCATAGTAAAAAAATGAAGAGGTGGAAGAAGCTACTATAGTATTAAGTAGCAAATAGAGTTGATCCCAATAATTGGAGAAGATTTGTACTTAGTTTATTATTTTCTATCCAAGTCGGGCCACCAATGATAAATATAAGTGAATATATAGACACTTATCAGATGTAGTAGTGTCTTTACACGTATTGAACCATGTCTTTTCACCAAATAAAAGCATAAATCACTAGCAATGTTGGGAAACTAATTACCGACTTGTTTTTTTTTTTTTTTGTCGAAAAAATTACTTTTTTTTTTTTTTTGTCGAAATAATTACCGACTTGTACCTCAAAAAAATCACTAGCAATGTTTTTTTTGGATTAACCGGTATCCTGGATGGCTTTGCCAACCAGACTAATCCGGGCCGGGGTCTAGAGCATGTAATATGGTCCCCTCTCCAGGCGTCCCTCGAACCTGTTACCTCCAACCTATAGCACTAATAATAGGAGGTAGTACCACCAGGCCAAGAAAGTTTGGGTAATCACTAGCAATGTTGTGTTATAGAGTAAGGGAGGTTTTACGAATTACAAGTCTTTTTCATAGAATTTAGCAAAATTATGTTACCTACATAAACATCATTTTAAGTTGTGGTAATGGTTAAGAAAATAGATAAAAATGAGTTGTGTTTCGTTTTAGGTTAGAGCACCACCATCCGAGGTTTTAAAGGAAAGTTTCTAATAAATTTTAATAATAAAAAATGAAAAAGAATGAAAGAGAAAGAGAAAACGGTTCCAAATCAGAAACTTTGAGAACCTGATTCTACAGCTGTTATATTTCTAATGGTCAATAATTTTAATAAATATTTTTAATTTAATTAAATAAAAAAAATTATTAAAATATTAGTTTCTTTTTGTTTAGAGAACCCCACACCAATGGGGATGCTCTTATTTTAAAGGAAAGTTTCTAATAAATTTTAATAATAAAAAATGAAAAAGAATGAAAGAGAAAGAGAAAACGGTTCCAAATCAGAAACTTTGAGAACCTGATTCTACAGCTGTTATATTTCTAATGGTCAATAATTTTAATAAATATTTTTAATTTAATTAAATAAAAAAAATTATTAAAATATTAGTTTCTTTTTGTTTAGAGAACCCCACACCAATGGGGATGCTCTTATTTTCTCAACATAATAAAATTGTTTCCTTGACAAAATGAAAAAATTAAATAAAAGTGTTTTTTTAATATTGATACTTTGGTGCTGTTCGTTTCAGTATCTAGACGCCACATCCAGACGCGGCATCCAGACGCCACATCCAGACGCGGCATCCAGGTGCTGTTCGTTTCAGTATCTAGACGCCACATCCAGACGCGGCATCCAGACGCCACATCCAGACGCGGCATCCAGATGTTGTTCGTTTGTGTTTTCCATAAGTGTATTCAGATGCAGCATCTAGATGCAGTTACGTTCGTTTCTGTATCTTGCGTTAGTAGCTGGATACACTTGAATCTAAAATGACCAAAAAGGACATTATTATATATTAACAATTTGTGTATATAGATTAATATCTAATATATGTTATAATGATTTAATATTTTTAAAAAGATGAAATGATTTTATTCTTATTTATTTGAGAAAATAATTTACATAATTAAAATTATATCTTGACAAAAAAAAATTAAAATTATATAATTGTTTTAATGGTTAAATATTTTTTATTTTAAATAATATTAATAAATTATATTGGAATATACTATAATCTTACA
>CM071721.1:21931889-21941916 GCA_036630335.1 Physaria fendleri | reverse complement strand
TTAAAAATATTAAATCATTATAACATATATTAGATATTAAATCAAAATCTATATATAAAAATTGTTAATACATAATAATGTCTTTTTGGTCATTTTAAATTTAAGTTTATCCAGTTACCAACACAAGATACACAAACAAACGTAACTGCATCTAAACGCCATATCTGCAGAGCCGGTCCGGAACTTTTCGAGGCCTAATACGATAAAAAAAATTGAGGCCTTAATTAATGATAAAAATATATTTTGGTTTAAATTTATTAATACAAATAAATAAACCATTTTTCATTTGTATTTAATCATATAAATAATGAAAATACTTTTTCACATATTCATTAAAAAAAATAGAAAAATAATTTATTGTGTAATTTGTATTTAATCATATAAATAATGAAAATACTTTTTCACATATTCATTAAAAAAAATAGAAAAATAATTTATTGTGTAAGATAAAAATTTATGTAGTTGATTCTTGTTATAAGTAATGGTAAAATTCATGTAAATAAAAAAACATATAAAAAATTTGGTAATTAACAATTGTGGGCTCCACAAAATGTGGGACCCTATACAAAAGTTTTGTTTGGATTACACTAGAACCAAGCTTGCATATCTGGATACATCTATGAAAAACACAAACAAATAACATCTGGATGCGGCGTTTGGATACGGCATCTGGATGCTGCGTCTAGATACAGTATCTGGATACTGAAACGAACAACACCTAAACAAAATAAGCATAGATGATTAAATTAAATGGTATTAAGTTTATTTATTCATATATAAGTTCAATCCATTCACTCTAAATTTTTTTTTTTTTGTCATGATCACTCTAAATATAATCCTTATTTTTTCTTACATTAGTGATCTTCTTTCCATTGAAAAGACTGATGAGAAATGTGATTTACGAAGAGAGAGCCTATTTCACGTTATCATTCCGTTCCTTACGGCCAATGCAGTTCACAATACACAATTTTTTTTTAGTATTTTTCTATGGTTTCTGTACCACAATTGTGTATAGATCAAATATTTATTTCATATAAACAACAAAAAGAGACAATAGAGTAATAGTTATGTCAGATATACAGATCTATATACCACACTCTTAAAGTTTGGTAAATATTACATGTTTACAGAGGTGAACTATCTTCACACACTATCAAAGTTACTCCAATGGAAAATCCTTTTCTCTACTCTAACACATTCTCCTTCGTCTTTATTACACTCGGGTCACTAGCTCTTCTCATTTTAAGACAACCCACTTTTGCTGCGGCGAGTTGTGCAATACCACCGGTGATATTCACAAATCCCGATCACTCGAGCTCGCTTCTAGTACAAGTAATCAACTTCACTCCCAAATTATTGTTGTTGTATCTTCTCTGTTTGTTGATTATAATCAGGATTGGACATGTGTTTGTAGAGCGATTAAAGGGTGTGTTTTTAAGCGAAAATGGATTCAGAAACGCATTGTACATGATCGATGTAGGACAGAACGACATTGCTCGTTCTTTCGCTAAAGGAAACTCGTATTCTCAGACGATTAAGCTGATTCCACAAATTATTTCCGAGATAAAAAGCGGCTTAAAGGTGAGATATTTTGGCCTTAATAGAACATTTTAGTTTATGTAAACCTTTTAGAAAATCGAATTTGTGGTTTGTAGAGATTGTATGAGGAAGGAGGAAGGAGATTCTGGATCCACAACACTGGTCCATTGGGTTGTCTACCGCAAAAGCTTTCAATGGTAAAGAAAAGAGATCTTGATCAGCACGGTTGCTTAGCAAGTTATAACTCGGCAGCAAAACTGTTTAACCAAAGATTAGATCATATGTGTGAGGAGCTGAGGACTGAACTGAGAGATGCTACCATAATCTATACTGACATATATGCTATCAAATACAGCCTCATTGCAAACTCCAACCAATATAGTAAAACTAAACCACTCGTTGCCCTTAACTAAGAAGCCAAATGAGATTATTGTGTCTTTAACATTAAGTTACATATCAATGCAGATTTTGAGAGACCGTTAATGGCGTGCTGCGGTAACGGAGGGGCTCCATACAACTACAATGTGAATGAAAGTTCTTTCGATGCATTACTCTAAGCCACCAACTCCATTCCATTTCTTTTGTCATCGCTGACAACCTTTTGCTGTTTCTTCACTTGAATTGTTTTTTTAATCCATTAAATTTTGATATCATGTGAAAGATATATAATCTCAGTTTTTAATACAATTGTCTCATTTTTCAAATGACAATTTGATAAGCTCCTAGCCTTAGCTTATCTTGTTTCTCTCTTAATTCTCACCTTAAATCTCTCTTTAATCACGGAATGAATAAGAATACTTAGATTGATAGACAAGAACGTTAACAGAGAAAATCAAAAATTACCAAACACAAATCTTTCACAAGAACCACAAACATAAAAGTTTAACAACAAGCATTCTCCTCTATTCTTTCCTTAAATAGCCAGGGGTTATAAAGATGCTTAAACCCTATACTGTAATCCCACCACCGTTGATTATTTCTTCCGTCCAATGGTGCCAAGGCCGATAGGTATCTTCATTATATCTCAACACGTGTTTCTCAGCAGTCCCGAAAGGAGACGAACAACGATCATAGCCTCTTGAATTAGCGAAAGACATGAGGAACTTTCAATGAGTTTGTTCTTATATCGAGACTGCATCCTTCGTAAAATTTTGCTAGGCTATAATTTGCGTTTGCGTTTCATTATTTTAAAAGTTGGTTAAATGTGTATTGGATTGGTTTTGGTTTCTTTGATTTACCAAACAAACCGATGAAACCAACAAAAAAAAATCAATTTCAGGTAAAATCGGAGTAATTTTGAATGTTTTAAACTGAGCCAAATCGAATTAAATTTTTCGAACCGAACCAAATTTATTCCATTTAACTTGGTAATCGAATTAAATTTTTCAAAATCGAATTAAATTTTTCGAACCGAACCAAATTTATTCCATTTAACTTGGTATAAAATTAAAATTTTCAAATTCGGATTTTCCGAATAAACTCAATTTTAGAATCTCCATCCTCTGATGAACATGTGCAGGTCAGTTGGAACAGCACCTCACCCTTGATCTATAGGTCGGGAATTCGAGGCACGCACCTGGCAAAAATCAGAACTCCCTAGCTAAAAGTTGGTACCTTGGGGTTTCGAACCCCGCTCCTCTCTCTTACTAGGTTGTAATGCCAGTAGACGGAAAAAAAAAAAGAATGTCCACCCATACTACAAATACAAATTGCATGACAATCCCACAGGGCCAGACATGTCCAAGAAATTGCAAGAAGAGTGGGCGAATAATGAATTTGTAAAAATACGTGCGGGTAGGATCGTATAAATTTTCTTCTCTTTTTTTTTTTTAATTTCACACTTCACATGTTCTGTGTGGAACTGTGTCCACATTAGTTAAACAGCTCGGCACAACCATATTCATACAAAGTCTTGATAGTATTGATTGCGTTAGAGAGCCCAGCCAGTACTTTCAAAACCAATAACTCTCACCCAAGTCCAATAACAGATTTGGACACTGGAACATTAATGTTCTTGACTCGTACGGATACTCTCATTCATGTTCATACAATAGACTAGTAATATGTTTTGTCTACGTCAACAACCTCAATTAATGTTTAGCAGTTGAAGGTTGGAGAAATAACTTTTTATTTACTCCTGCCAATTATACCATAACTACTAATTTCTTTCCTTTTCTTCTTCTTCTTCTTCTTTATTGCTTATAGCTTCTAAGCATCAATGGATCCAAAAGACAATCATTTCCTCTTTGTATCTCTTTTTGTTCTCTGCTTAGCCACGACTGAAGTAACCGGATATGCTACAGTTACAGGCACGGTGTTTTGTGACCAAACTGAAGTAACCGGATATGCTACAGTTACAGGCACGGTGTTTTGTGACCAATGCAAGGATGGAGAGAGATCTTTGTTTGATTTTCCTGTCTCTGGTAAGAAGATTTAACTTTTTTTTTTTTTTACACAATGCTCTCTCTTTCTCTTTCTGCTTAAGATGTGTTTGTTAATTTTTGTTGCAGGAATCAAGGTAAGTGTCACATGCTCTGATGGATATGGACAGGTCTATTTGTCAAGAGAAGAGACTACTAATTGGCTCGGAGGTTATGTAACTTTGCCTCCAATGCCTCCAATGCCATTTGTAGAGCCATCAGCTTGTTCTCACCAGTGAGCCTTCTCGCCTCCAATGCCTCCAATGCCATTTGTAGAGCCATCAGCTTGTTCTCACCAGTGAGCCTTCTCCCCAACACATTCATTTGGATTGATCTATTTTTGTTATGGAATTCTGTTTCACAAAAATAATTTGGGTTTATGAGTAGGTTGTGGATGAGACCTGAGTACAGATGCTACTGGAGGGCGATAAGTCCAGACACAAAGGTCGCGGTCGCATTTGGGCTAGTAGCCGGTAGGAGATACGGTACTGACATGACGGTAAGGCAAGCACTTGATGGTCGAGGAGAAGCCTATAAGACTTTGCTAAGAGAGGCAACAACTGCACTACTCAATTCATACAACTCTCTTGGCTTTCCTTACAATTCAATTTCTGTCATCACACATACCAATTTGGCCCTCCTCGGGAATTCACAGCACGATGTTCTCATGACCGCCATTCGTTTCATCAAGGCTAATTCAGGGACATGTAGATTCACAGTCTGCAACTGATTCAATCTGTTTTATACTCTACACTTACTATTTCAATGTTCTTGTGTCCTTTTGTAATACTATAAAAACCTATACTTGGAGAATTCATGGATTATTGTTGTATTCCTTGTTTATAGTAAGCATTAAATCAGTTCTTGCATCTATGAACTGTGATAACTAGAACTCTTGATCTCACATTAAAGGGACTAATCCTGAGAGACATAAACAATAATAGATATGCTTGATTCATAGAAAATGAGATCATGATGTTTTAGAAACTGAAGAAAACAATCTCTGAACTATATAATATCCGACAAGGAACATTGTTATATTCTAGCTTATTTCAAGACACAGGCTTAAGTGTAGATCAGGTTCTGTACCTTTTCAACTCACTCTAGCGTGTTCTTGTGACTAATCATTTCCTAGAGTGTAGATCAGGTTCTGTACCTTTTCAACTCACTCTAGCGTGTTCTTGTGACTAATCATTTCCTAGTACATCCATTGCAAATGGAACGGAAGTGAATCAGTCTAAATGTTCTTCATCATTGTCCATTTTGCGGTGAATAATAACTAAGTAGCTTCTTGAAGAGAGGAACAATTGCCACCATCGCAAGTTGGAGCTGCTCGGAGCTGTTGATAACAAGACTTACTTGCCCTGATCCTCTGTTGTTCAGATTAGCACGAGCTATTAAGTTTGAGGAACGTCCAACGGGAACCTGAGACTGTATGTTACCTCCGATAGCAAGATCACCGTGCCAATCCATAACGGAAAGTCCAAGAGTAGTCAAAAACCTACCAAGCGGATAATCTTTATCCCTCAGCTGTGCTTCTAAACTACCACCATAAGCAACATCTCCCCGACTAGTCATAGCTCCACCCGACATCACCATTCTGAACCATTTACTAGCAACCAACTTATCTTCCACTTTCAGCCCGGCAGAGACTGAATCACCCAAGAGCGTTACAGAGAGACCAGCTGCAGCTTTGTTTCTCCTGAAATTGTTAAATCTTGTCTCGCTTCGCAGAGTGTACCCCAATTCCTTTCCAACAGTTTGCAAGTCAAAACCAAGGGAAGTTGATCTACCCTCTCCATGTTTAACCGAGCTGGCCATTTCCACCTGCACATTTGCATCCTTCTTATCCTTTGTCACTTGACCTGAGAAAGATATTGGTATGTTATCTTTTACAACGAAAAGCCGTTCCGCATTCACGCCTTCATAACCAATATCATGATCCCACCCATGCGTTTCCAGGACTGGCCTGACAAGCCACTGATTGGAGGAATCTAGGCAGCGGTAGCGGTGAGTAGGGTTTTCAGAGTCAAAAGATGCAGGTAGAGATAAATCGGGCATGGGAACTGGAACTGATGCAGGTACACTACTCTCCTCTTCCACATCTTCACTATACCCATCAGGCAAATCTTTATTCTCCGCAGCAAATTTCTTAAACATCTTACGTCTCTTTCTTTCCTCTTTCATTTGTTTCTTCATTAATAGTTTCTCCCGATACTCCATTTCATCGAGATACTGCTTCTTCTGAGATTTACTAAGCATAGACATTTGAGCTTTCGTCAAACTCTTAAAGGGAGGAAGCTGATCATACTCTGATTCTTCATCTGAATCTGACAGTTCATCAAAATGATCTTCATCTTCATCACCATACTGCTGTCCAGGAAGCTTAGGATGTGGTCTTGATTGCAGAAGCGATGAAAGGAGAAATGGTAATGGTGGAACCTTGGACCGAGCTGCAAATGGTCTCCCTGGAATATTATCTTGTAATTTAAGTAGAGCATTTGCCTCTGCTAAAATTTTGGATGCAAATGAGAATAACAGCAAATGAGGCTTCCAAACTTGGCCATTCGGTAACACTCTCTGGCCTGCTCGATTAATCCTGCAAGCAGAGTGATTCTCAACTAAAGAAACAGGGTTCATGAGCCTCATATCTCCAGCTGCTTGGCGAATGGCCTGCTGGATGACATGAGAACGTGTGTTACATACATGTCATAGCTAGGAGCAGCACCATTTGGGCCTTCTGGTGGGACAGACGCGGCATGAGTCAAACCCACAATGGCATTAAACCATATCGATGGACCAAAAACATCACTGATGGTCCGTAGGAGAGGCATGTCACCAGAATCTCTGCTTTGCATATCCAACCTATCAAGATATAGCACAATGTCAGGTGGATTCTTTTTTATGAAAGCCCTAACAGAGTTCAGGATCTTCTCATTCTTGGCTTGATCAGCCCATGAAGGTAACAGACCAGGAGTGTCAATCACGCGTACATTAATTCCCTGAACCAAACCCTCAACATCTTGAACCCTCTTTGTTGTTGTGTTACATACATGTCATAGCTAGGAGCAGCACCATTTGGGCCTTCTGGTGGGACAGACGCGGCATGAGTCAAACCCACAATGGCATTAAACCATATCGATGGACCAAAAACATCACTGATGGTCCGTAGGAGAGGCATGTCACCAGAATCTCTGCTTTGCATATCCAACCTATCAAGATATAGCACAATGTCAGGTGGATTCTTTTTTATGAAAGCCCTAACAGAGTTCAGGATCTTCTCATTCTTGGCTTGATCAGCCCATGAAGGTAACAGACCAGGAGTGTCAATCACGCGTACATTAATTCCCTGAACCAAACCCTCAACATCTTGAACCCTCTTTGTTCCCACCTGGAATGCATCAGTAGAAACTTTAACTTCATCAAATATAGAATTAATTGTTGCACTTTTGCCAACCCCAGTTTTACCGAGAACCATAATTGTACAAGAAAAGTCAAGTGGATCCCTTCCAGCTGTTTCAAGTTGTTCTGCCATGGCACTTGCACGATCAAAACCAAAGGCACCAACACGACTTCCATTTCTGCCCCCTAACTGTTCAGCCAATCCAAGCCTGTATAAAACCTGAGCAACAACAACATTGTGTGGAGTTTGCCCAAGTCTATGTGCAAGCCTCAAAAATTTTACCCTGATCAACTGGAGCTTCTCACGAGTCTCATCATGATCATCAGTCTCTGCAGTAGTAGAGTCCTCAGCTTGCTGGGACTGATTGTGAGACATATTGCCATTGACACGAGACTGTTGAGGAACACGTGGTGCAGGTTCCAAAAGAGGTGCAGCTCGACCAAGACCTATTGGACGAGTAGTTGGTATTCCTGCAGGATTACTTCTAGACTCGGTTGGTGAAACAGAACTAACTACCTCAGCTTCTCTTTCTACATGTGAGTTTTCCTTAATCTCTGGATCTGTATTGACATTACTGCTTTGCTGCTTCTCAAGTTCCTTGTTAGGTTCAGGGCTCTGTTGAATATCATCTCCTCCATTAGCATTTTGAACTGTCTTGTGTTTTCCAAAAGTTACCCCATGGGAACCACCATTGCTACAAACTTTACTAGACTCCAGATTTGAGTTCCGCAAAGAAGGCAAGTGTTGCTCTGATTTCAAACAATTACTGCCATCTTCAGTATCTCCCTTTTCCTTGGAACTAGATTCCTCCAATGGAGATGATGTCCCAGTACTTGCTACTTCAATACTATCATTCAAAGATTTGTCACCAAAGGCGTTTTTAACAACGTTACTTATGTATTCAGCACCAGGCTCATCGTTTCCTTTTGCCTCAGACTCATTGTCTACAAATGCTGAACCCTTCTCAACACTATTCTTATTTGTTCCTCCATCACCCTCAAATTCTTGTTCTGTCTGTACGCAATCAACTCTTTCTGAGATAACTTCAGCCACTAGTTCTTTATTCCTAGGAGAGGCAGTTCCATTTTTCAAAAAAGAATCAGTCTTTCCGTTTTCAATGTTCACATCCTCAGCCGCTAAATTGGAACCGTTGGAATTAACCTTCTCAGTTCTCTCAACAACATCCATGCTTGAATTAATTTGACCATAAAAATATTCCTCACCTGCTTCCCCCTTATCACCATTTACTTTAGAAATCACAGAAAACTCAGCCTCGACCACAGTCTTAAGTTGCACATTTACCACACCATGACTCTCTCCAGCAACTGAAGAATCAACCTTCAAATCTTGAACTCTTCCTTCGTTGCTACTTGTTTCATCCAAATCACCCGATGCCTCTGCAAAATCCTCCACTTCTTGCTCATCCTTCGAACTTTGAAGAGTTTCTTCTAAACCTAAACCATCAGGTTCAAACGAATCAGGTTTAAGAGCCTCTTCCTGCTCATCATCCTCTGAACCAATAGCTTCCTCAAAAACCTCATCTTCGATGTCAACCCTCGTTCCATCAGATCCCACCAAATCATTCTTCCCTATTTGCTCATTCTCACCATGCTTTATCTTTCCTTCCCTATCTACAACCTCCGTCCCATCTCCCATTTTCTAGATCACTGCCTCTGAAAAAAAAACTTCCAAAATCACAAATCACAAATCACAAATCACCGCAAGTATGAAATCAATTACGCTTTTACTCTTATCCAACAACCAAAAAAAAAAAAAATGAACACACAGCTAAAAAACCCTAGATCACAGTTATCACCACAAATCCTAAAATCCGCGTCCTCATTACCAATAACAGACGCTCCAATTCAATTAAGATAACCAAATCCGTAAAACACAAATATATTTGGGGAAAGAGATCTTCAAACATAGAATGAAGAACTAATTTAATATAGAACTCAAAAGACGAATAAGAAGAAGGAAAAAAAAAAACAAAGGGCGAAAAAGCTTACCTGAGTTTATGAATAGAGAGAGAATAAGAGAGAAAGTGAAAAGGGCGAAGAAGATCCTTTCATGCGCTTTACCGGCTACGAGCCTGCGACTACGACGATGAAGGAGATAAGGGACGTTGATGAACGGTCCAGATTGGTTTGGGTTTAAGCATCGTACGGTGGATAATAGCTCGATGTTGTGATGGTGAAATGATGTTGACGTGGACAAAATAAAATAGAAAATTCGATTAGTGCAACCCGGCCCGGTTCATTTCGAACCAGTCTCGGTTCAGTACTAGCTAGTTTGATGATTTACATTGATTCCCACCAAACATCTTTTTTTGTTGAATCCAATAAGGAAAGTTCAAAGTTAGTTAGGGAATTAATGTACCTTTTAGAAAAATAATAGTTTCACTTAGGGGTGGGCAAAAAACCCGAAAACCCGAACCGAACTGAACCGAAACAGTAAGAACCGAACCCGAACCGAATTTGTTAAATACCCGAATGGGTCTTGAATTTTAAGAATCGAAAACCCGGAACCGAACCCGAACCGAACCGAGAACCGAATGGTAATCCGAAATATTTTATTAATTAGTAATTTTTAGGTATGTTAGTTATAATTAGTTAAAATATTAAGTATTTATATAAGATATTTAATTTTTTTTATTTATATTTGA
>CM071721.1:21918311-21928955 GCA_036630335.1 Physaria fendleri | reverse complement strand
AGGCATGCATTGTGCAATTGCAAGAGCATTATCATCATTAAACTCAACAACATCAGAATCCGGGCCATATTTGGAATTAAGCTTCAATGTCCTCAAATTTGAACAAGACTGGCCTGCAACTCTCAGAGACTCACTTGACAAGAAGCAGCCTAATACCTCAATGTGTTCAAGGAAAGGAAGTTTCACAATACATATGCATTGTATATTTGTATGATTGTACATTTTTATAACTAGGACCACTTTCATTAGTCTACTTAGGCCCTTTTGTAAGCTGAGGACCGATCCTCATGGTACTGACTTTTAGATGAGCAAGAAAATATCTAACGCTTTAGTGACCAAACCAAACCCTTGCGAGTTAGTTAACATACATTCCTTTTCTTTTTTTTTTGTCAATCTATTGAGCTTCATCGATCACAGCTAGTACAAACCGCAACGTTTATACTATATTAAAAGACTTAGGTAGGAGAATGAAGTTATAAAGCTAAAGGTATAGATCAATAACAACAAGGAGAATAATGACCTCTGACTTCTTAAACTTTGTGACTTGCGTTGCAAGACATTAAACTTTATCAAGACAAATAGCACAAAGTCAACTGATACTACAGACCAATAAAAAGAGTTCACTACGAGATTATCAAATATTGTTTCCTTATATACATTGTATATTTGTATGATTGTACATTTATACTAAGGACCACTTTTATTAGTTTACTTAGGCCCTTCTGTAAGCGAGGACCGGTCCTCATGGTACTGACTTTTAGATGTGCAAGAAAATGTCTATCGCTTTAGTGACCAAACCTAACCCTTGCGAGTTAAGTTAACATATTGACAACGTTTATACTATATTAAAAGACTAAGTAGGAGAATGAAGTTTTAGAGCTAATAGGCTCAATATCAACAAGGAGAATAATGACCTCTAACTTCTTAAACTTTGTGACTTGCGTTGGAAGACATTAAACTTTTATCAAGACAAATAGCACAAAAGTCAACTGATACTACAGACCAATAAAATAGAGTTCACTACGAGATGATCAAATATTGTTTCCTTATTTAGTCATATTCTATTTGTCTGAATGATTATTGTTGACACCCCTCGAAGTAATATGCTGTATCTCTCTTACTAAATTAATATCTCAAATATTTGATCCTCTTAGAACATTGCTTCTCGAGATCCCCAATAAGTTTAATGTTGTTGCAGCGACGTAAATCAAGATATTCCAAGTGAATACAGTTGTCAAGAATAGCTTTCAGTCCTGATTTGGTTAGGGTGTTCTCACAAAGCTCGAGGTGATGAAGTCCTGACATGGTATTGGCAATTGCTAGAGCTTCATCATCATTTTCATCATCATATATCATAAACAAGTTGCAAAATATACGGTTTAGCTTAAATGTCTTGAGAAGTGGACAACAATTGCCTATAGCTTTCAAATCCAGTTTTCCATGGAGGTGTACTTGTGAAATCTCGAGGTCTTCAAGGAATGGGAGTTTCATGAGTGCACTGACTAATCCATTGGGTGTTAGGCGTGGATAGCACATTTGAAGTCCAAGGCATCTCAGATTAATTGATCTGCAAAAGGAAAATTATTATAAAAATATAATAATTATCTTATAAAAAAAAGTAATATTATAATTTATAAGCAATGTTAAATATTTCCCTAATCCTCATAATGCAGAAATTCTCCGCCAATTTGGCATTATTCAGACTAGTAAAACCAGATTAATCCGGACCTGTTCCACGACATGTAATATGGTTCCCTTTAAGAAGCACCTCGAATCTTGAGTTAAGATATATAAACCTTAGTCAATCTAGGAGAGAATTCTCATAAGTAAAAGGAGCAGGATGCATTCACACTCACAGAAGGCCTGCATACCCCATTCAAAATTTGTCTTAAAGGAAAGCGAACTAGGTATAATTGAGAGAGAGAGAAAACCTATTGGCCATGTAATTGAGGAGCTCATCACTACAGTCTCTCCAAAAGCCAATCTCCATCAACCCACCTTGGCTACGATCAACTGCACGACGACACATGATCTCAAGATAGGAGTACTTCGTGTCTCTCAAAACTCCCCACATGAACCCCATGTCAATCGTCCGCCACATCCAGGGGTTTTTACACCCTATCTCAATCTTCCGGCACATCCAGGGGTTTTTGCAGACATGATACCACGATTTACATACTTTCTGAGCATTTTCCAGTATATCAATCACGTTAACCCGGGATAAAATCTCTGAGGTCAATTCCGGTAGAAGTTCTGCCCAGTTTCTCTTGGTTATTCATCAGCGAAGAAACAAAGAAAAAGAAGGGAAAGCACTTTCTAAGGATAAAAAATGTCAAAATTAATAAAAAATGAATTATGGTTTTCAATTTATGCCACTTCGTACACTGCAAGGTTTTAAGTAGAATCCGCCTCGTGTAGAGGCTAACTAGGGTTTCAATCAGAAAATTTAAAAAGTAATTTTAATTTAAATATTACACCAAATTAGATTATTTTTTTTTAAATTCCTAAATTTGGAAGTTAACATTCTAGTTTTGATAACAAATAAACTAGATTAGAATATATTAATATTCTAATAATAGATATTTCTAAAAGATTTAGTTTCCAACTTTCATATAAAACTACCATATTTTAAAAATAGTATTAAAAATTATGAATAAAAAACTAACATTTTAGTGAGTTGCCAAATAATAATAACTAGATGATTTCCAGCACCATGTGCAACTTTAGTTATTATAAAAAATATTTTTATAAAATTTAAAATTATTTTGGGGGTAATATGGTCGTCGACCCAATGATATATTTAATAATTATTCAAATAATTAAATTATAATGACATGTTCGTAAATAAAGTACGTGAGAGTGATTCTGGTGACGACACCTAAATTTTTTTGCTTCTCAAATAATATATAAGGGATAATAATAATAATATTTTAGTCTAGATATTAATATTAATTAAATTAGGCGGTTTACCTTAAATGTCTTGAGGGGTGGGCAACAATTGCCTATTATCTTTTCTATTCCAGTTTTCCACAAGGATGTAAAATCTCGAGGTCTTAAAGGAATGAGAGTTTCATGACTTCACTGACTAATCCATTAACAGAGAATAGCACATTTGAAGTCTAAGGCATCTCAGATTACTTGATCTGCAAAAGAAAATTATCAATCGTAATCAACTATACCGCATATAACCGTAATCATTGTTGGTTTCACCGAAACCTCAATTGTTGCAACAGACGATACTTGTTGGAATAACTGTACAAGAAGCGAGTTGAACCACAAAAATAAAAGACTCTTTAAACTGAACTTGTACTTTATTCACTCAATCGGTTTTACCTTGACTCTTACAAGGGATCTTGGACCCTCACTCAAAAGATGTTTCAAGAGAATAACAACATCCCCTATTTATACTAAGACAACTAGACATGTGAAGAGACTAACATATACTAAGACAACTAGACATGTGAAGAGACTAACAACTTAATACATGAAGCTTATTAAAGACTCATTAACATTAATCTAATGTAGTAAATTAACTTCAAGGTCCATTCCACTTCCTTGAAGTTAAACTCCAAAGACATTTAATTAACTCTAAATCATTAATTTAACACTCATCTCTTACAACCTGCTTAAAGAAATTAAGATGTTGAGTAATGATTCTAAATGATAAGCTACTCAGCTAAGAACCTTTTAGAAGTGTGAATAAGTACTTATCCTATTTATATGCGCATCTAAATCTCTTAAGAACACTGTTTTACCAAAACCACAGATTCAACAAATGTTCTCTAACTTGCAATGCATTACACAAAAGGAGACCAATGCAACAATTGACACTTAAAAAGCAAATCCAGTTGAACCTACAAAATTATAAGCAATGTTAAATTTTGCCATAATCCTTGTAATGCAGCCGCCCAATTTGCCATCACCATTTCTTCTTCAGTAATAATAATAATAATAATAATCTTAACAAAACCCTAGAAATGTTATCAATATTTCAGAAAAAATTCTGAAACCAAACAGAAATTCAAAGAAAATAGTTAACCTTTCGGCAATGTAAGAAAGAGAAGAATAGGTCTGGCATAATCCCATTATTGATTTCAACTAAACCGCCTTGGCTAAGATCAATGGTGTAACGACACATTTATATCATCGTTTTATTACATATATTACTTTCGATATTTCAAACAGAACAAAACTTTATGCCAAACAGATGCTCAAATAGTTCAGACAAATGAAGATGATTCGATCACCATTTTTGAAAACTCTCTTTTAGTTTAGAAATTTCAGAATGACAAAGAGCAATAGAGACAACACAACTACAGATAAAATACCATAAGGACACATTAAAGTCCATTGATTGAAAATGATCTTGCACCTACCTGAATGAGAATCTAGAAAAGTATGTCACTGAAATAATCAAACTGCTCATCTTGAGAAGAGTCAGAGAGAGGCATAGATGAAGATTCGATATCTACTACTACTAAGGGAAAAAGTAGTAAAGATTTGGGTCACCAATGCTTGGGTCATCGGGGCGTATGAAAACTTTGATCCTTTCAATACACCGCTTCTCTAGATCCCCTGTAAAATCAATGTTCAAACAGATGCTTAAATCGAGGTGTTCAAGGTGAGGACAACCATCAAGAATGGCGTTCAAGCCCACTTCGGTTAGAGAGTTCCCAAAAAGCTGGAGGTGGCGTAGTTGGGGCATGCTTTGTGAGATTGCAAGAGCAGTATCATCAGGCCTAAACGAATACAATTGAGAATGGGGGGCATATTTGGATTTAAGCTTCAATGTCCTCAGGTTTGGACAAGACTGGCCTGCAACACTCAGAGACTCACTTGAGAAGAAGTAGTTTGAGATCTCAATGTGTTCAAGCAATGGAAGTTTCACAACTGCTTCAATAAATCTCTTATCTGTCACAACTGCTTCAATAAGTCTAAGGATTCTCAGATTACTCGACCTGCGAATAAGTGTTAGTTATCATAATGCAAGAAGAACGAGAGAGATGCATAAGATCAAATAAATCAGCAAATTGATTTTTAGTTAAAAAAGAGTGACACAATAATTCTCACATATGCCATACCCACTCACAGAAACTACTAAGACCTTTCATACCTAACCTTTGAACTGGCTTACCCCATTCAACGAGTGAAATCAAAATTTCTCTTAAAGGAAAGTAAATCAGTACCAAATCTACTCTAACCCCTAGATCTAGTATATCCACGTACAACGACAGAAATCAAATCAACCTCAGCTCATTTAAAGAAGAAAAAAATCTTGTATTTTCTTGGGGAGAGAGATGACCTATTGGCGATGTAAGCTAGGAGCTCATCAGCACTGAAGTAACAAATGTCGATCTCAACCAAACCGCCTTGGCTACGATCAACAGCGTGGCGGCACATAGACTCGAGGTCGTACTTGAGGCTTCCTTCCCAGTTATCTGTGTCCATCTTCCGCCACATCCAAGGGTCTTTACAGACACGGTGCCACGATTTGCACACTTTCTGGGCATTTTCGAGTATATCAATCATGCCAAGCCGGACTAGGATCGATGACAAAAGGTGTGGCGGAAGCTCCGCCCAGATTCTGTATACTCCGTCATCCATCGCTAGAGCTGAAGACAAATGAAACGACTACAAAGAAGAAGTACTTTTTGGTTTCAAAATATTTGTATTCCTCACAAAACGTCTACAAAGAAATGTGTTCAAGCGACAGCTTTGTGAGATGGAATTGTATGGTTCTTGAGTGTTATCATAATCTTTCTTTCGTTGAATAAATAGACAGCTTTGTGAGATGGAATTGTATGGTTCTTGAGTGTTATCATAATCTTTCTTTCGTTGAATAAATAAAAAATAATTTTCTACTGTTTGGGAAATTTATGTAAAAAGAGACTTTTGACTAAAAATTTAATTAGGTTTTTTTTTTGTCTCAATTGGCAAGTTATACATCCTTTATAAATTATTTGAGAACTAAAAAAAGATTATATGTCATCACAAGAATCACTCTCACAAAACATATTTACATATAGATCATTACAATTAAAAAAATATCTAATTAAATTTTAAAAATAAAGATTACATTGAATTTAATAAATAAAAAATAATAACAAAAATTAAGATAAACTCTAAAATTTAATTTAATCGAAGAATTACAGATAAAAACTAACAAATATAGATAATATTTATCAAAAATTGTAAATATTTTATTTACCAATAATTGGTTTTTGTTGATTGACACAATTTTGGACAATAATAATTAAGATAAACACCAATATTTTTTTTCTTAGACAATAATCTAAAAATATCAATATTTGATTTAATCTAATTATTGTAGATAATCCACTGCAGGTTGTGATGTTGCAAGTGTTAATCTTGATTTAATTTGCTTTGTAAACCTTCAGAGTTTGTTCTGAGTTCCTTTGAACTTGGTTTTCTAAGACAAAGTTTTTTTGGGAATAAAAGTTCCACATTCTTTCAAAATGCATATTGTTCTAAAATGTTTTTATACTTCATAAAAAAGTCTGAGAAATGTTTTTGGTGAATCCATCTGGTTTTCACCAAGATGATTTTATTACTAGGAAAGTCTGAGGTTATTACTTGAGTTTTGCCTAGATCAAGAATCATCTGCTAGTATGATAGAAAAACAAGGGAAAACGTGTCACCAACAATGTTCTCCATGAAATTAAGATGATGAGTCTATTTTTGGGAAGTGCACGATCATCCACCTTGGACCCCGTAGAAGTATTTATCTCTATGTCTTCCGAAGACTTATCCTTTTATCTTTAGTTGTTTAATGTATTTCGAGATGCTTTTCAACTTATAATTTGAAGACGCCGTTAAGTTGGTTATGGAACTTTGTAATGGAACAATTTAAGTAATGAAATTTCCTTGGAAAAGGAGAGTTATTGGTTGTATATGATAGAGTTCCATAAGCAGTTAATCCTCTTAAGCTAAGAACATTTTTAAAGCATTATATCCAGAGTGGCTAGAGTACTCGTAGAACAACTACGATCCTATTTATCTGAGCATCTAAATCTGAACCTAACCATCCTAAATATCCTTTTCCAAGCATACCAAAAAACTGAACCTAACCATTGCTATTAACCAAAATCTCACAGCTTTTAAGCTTCTTTATTTTTTTGCTAATAAAGCTCTTTTGAGCTATGGTTATTTAGATCTCAATAAGCTTACTTGAGCAATGATATCACTCGGTTTGGGATCATCCCACATTCAATATACAAAGACAAACAACTGAAATCTAAAAGAAAATAGCATTTTGCATAAGTAAAAGTATACCAGATCACAAGGAACTTCCAAAAACAAGCATGATAATTAAAATCTGTTAGCATAAATATATCATATTAACAAAAGCATGAGAAGTAACTAGCAATTGTGTTTCCAACTATCTTCATGAAGGTCCTGATCAGGGAATCAGTTTTCATCCACTCTTGTTTGCCCGATAGAGAATAGCACATTTGAAGTCTAAGGCATCTCAGTTTACTCGATCTGCAAAAGAAAATTATCAATAGTAATCAACTGTACCACATATAACCATAATCATCTCTTAATATGATGGAAAAACAAGGCAAAACGTGTCACAAACAATCTGCTTAATGAAATTAAGATGTTGATTAATGCTTGTATATGATAGGCTGCTCAACTAAGAACCTTTTAGAAGGGTTAATAAGTACTCGTAGAACAACTATGATCCTATTTATATTTGCATCTAAATCTCATAAGAACACTGCTTTACCAAAACCACAGATTCAACAAATGTTCTCTAAATTGCAAGGCAATACACAAGGCGAGACTAAGGCAAAACAACTAGTTTTGTTACAATCACTGCATTAGTGTCGCTTAAGTTTTTTATGTTAGTCAAGAATGGTGGATGGTGGACGGTGGACGGTGCCAACTTTTATTTGTCAATAATGGTGGCAACAAGTCAATTATTTTGTCTACATAACTCCTATAAATAGCATCCCAAGAGACTCATAAAAATCATAACATTCCATCCCAAAAAACAAACACAAGAGAAGAAAAGAAAGTAAAAAAAAAAAAAAGTTTATTTTTCTTTCTTTTGTTTGTGAGAAAATTAGTAGTGTAATTTTCGTGTAATTTTCTCGAATGTTATCGGGTTTTGAGTGTGAGTTGAGAGTGTTGTAAATTTCCCTGGTTGATAATAAAAGATCCGCAGCGGGTCCGAAGACGTAGGCAAATTTGGCCGAACTCCGTTAACAAATTGGTGTGCGTTATCGTTTCCATAATTCTGATTTCTTGGCGCAGCGGGTCCGAAGACGTAGGCAAATTTGGCCGAACTCCGTTAACAAATTGGTGTGCGTTATCGTTTCCATAATTCTGATTTCTTGGAAATTTGTGATAATTTCCTAACAACTGGAATCAGAGCTCGGGGTTACGATAATATCGGTCAAAAATTTTGCGAAGTTACTATTCATGGGTTTACTATTCACATGAATAGTAAAAGTTGTCGGCTACATCGGTTTGTCGACGGAGGTGTTTTAATACACGGTGGTTCGCAAGACAAGGTGGCTTATCCTCCCACGTCACCACAGAGGGAATCAATTGAAGATTGCATCAATATCTCTTTGTAGGTTGGTTTTGACATAGTTACGACCCTTCGTCCATGGTCTGTTGAAGAGATTTTTTGTCTCTTGGTGTCAGAAGAAACATCAGTTTGGGCTTATAACGGGTTGATGTTTGCGGGCTCAGATTGGCCTCAGTATTGCTAACACAACCCTCCTCCTCCAGCTCGTGATAGGAGGGTGCCCTGTAACACCCTAACCGGATCTTGTGAGGAGGTTCTCTTGTATACCGGATCTTGAGAGGTTCTCTTGTATATTTTCAAACAATTAGACCAATTCACAGTGCTTTTCAATATATTTAGTCATATATACAGTATTAGCGGAAATAATAAAGCCTTAACCAATTTCGAATAATACTAGCATCTTATCATCACCATTTTCCTTCGGTTAGATCATGCACATATTCCCCTGATCATGCACATATTCCCCTCAATTCCCTTATAATTATCCTTTCCAACATAATCGATATGTTGATATTTTTACCGCTTTCTAACCCTACTTTCCGGTGTATTTAGGGTGTTTTCTTTTACTTTTGTTTATTTATCAGGATTTTTGACGAGAAGTGGAGAAAGGACGCCAAAGTTACGGAAAAGATGAAAAGTCAAGAAATTATAGCTTAAAGAACAAAGATGCAGTTGGGAACTTCATTGTACCAGCTGAAGCCAAGACTTGGAGATTTCTAAAGATCCAAGACAAGACAAGAAAAAAAGAGAAGTCTAAGATCTCGGTTCGCTCGAGCAAGGTTGTTACGGAGCTCGCTCGAACTATTTTGATCGTGCTGAAGATAGGTTCATTGAACCTGGACAGATGCGAATATTCCTTCGAGAATATAAGATAAGAGAATCAGATAACGACGCTAACCTCATGGGCTCGACTGAACTACATATGTTTCGATTGAGCCATACTAGGTTTAGGGTCTAATGATTTTTCTCTATTTTAATATAAATAGAGGCCTCTTGTAATCCTTCTGATCATCCAGAATAAAACCAGACTTGTATCTTAAAAAACTTCTAATAAAGTTCTAGTTTCCTTCTAAGTTTTCTTTTAGTTTTAGGTTTAGAATTAGACTTTCTCATTAGGGTTTCCTGCCCTATGAACGAGTAGTTTCCCAGTTGTAGTTAGGATTCTGGCCCTAAGGGAACCTACTCGGGGGATATGGATCTATCGCAAATAGGTTAAATGTTTTTTTAAAAATATCCATTTTGTTTTAATTAATGCGTAGGGCTTTGTAGCTAGTTGTCCCATGATCATAGGTTGAATCTATAGATCGAGAGGTCATAGATCGCCTGAGGATAACATCGATGGGCAACTGAACTTGGGCGACGAAAGTGTTGTTCCAATAAGGTTGTGAACCTATCCTGAACTTGGGCGACGAAAGTGTTGTTCCAATAAGGTTGTGAACCTATCGGTCCTGATCGAATTAATGCTCACTAGGGTGGTGGGTAGACACCATGGACAATGCCGAGAGACTCTAATCTTGCAAATTTTAGGGTATGATGGGTGCGACCACGAGAGTTGCATAGACAATATCCATGTTTGAGTTTAAGATCATAATTTATTTGAATCTGAATAGTCAAGAGATCCATAGTCCGAGTCCCTTAGTAAAATTCCGACGCCTCCACATTTTATTTTTGTTAATTTTCGAATGACATAGACAAATATTACAACTATAAATTAGCTATAACATAGCTAACCTTAATTGTATATAGTATAATTTTGTGTTAGGTATAACATAATTAGACCCATTTTTACCTAATTTTACCGTGATATAAAAGGTGTTTTCGGGATTTCATAAAACTAGTATATTAGATCATTGAGAATATGCATGATTAAAATTATCAAAATAAGAGTATTTCAGAATTTTACCCAAATTATGCCATAGAGTAACTGATGTCATTTGAAAATTTTGGCATTATAATTTCACAATTTTTCAAAAAAAGAATAATAATAATAATAATAATAATAATAATAATAATAATGATAATAATAATGATAATAATAATAATGATAATAATGATAATGATAATAATAACAATGATAATAATAA
>CM071721.1:21892367-21908724 GCA_036630335.1 Physaria fendleri | reverse complement strand
GTAGAACACAAAGCACATAGCTCACTCCCCAAAGATGAGCAATCAAACACAGAAATCAAAAAAAAAACTTTCTAATTCTTACAGATCCGCATAGTCATCAACATTGAAACAGATCCATGAAACACATAACCTAGAATCTATGATATTCCACCACAAATTCGTTGTGTTACAATAGTGAATTTCTTCAGAAACAAATCAGACTATAGATACATCTCACAGAAAAGGAAATACGGGAAACGAATGAAACCCAAATCAAAAAATTAGGGTTACTAAAACTCGATTTCAACCATAAAATACACGAAGAAGACAGGGGAAGAGAACACGAACCTTATCTAAAGTTATTGTGAGGAAGATGACGGAAAATCACCAGGAAAATGCTTGGAAATAAGAGAACGGCGGAAATCGCCTAGAGAGAAAACGAGAGGAAGAGAGAAGTTTTTTTCAGGGTTATGAGTGGGTGAGGTTGTGATTTTTGGTAATATTAGTTTTATCAGATCAAGTTTAATGTTCGGTTTAGCTCGGTTTTCGGTTCGGAGTCGGTTAGTTCCGATAGCCGAAATTTTCAATAAACCGCGCCGAATTGAACCGATTTCTCAAATCGGATACTCCGATTGGCCGAATTAAGCGGTTCGGACCGGACTAAACCGATCGGTTCGGTTAGAATGCCCAGGCTGAAAATATATTATATAACGCCACTCTTTAACGGGCTTCTAGCTTTATATCGGGTTTCTTTTATTGGGCTTTGTGGTCTTGTACTCATAATTTAGGAGAACAAAAGAAAAGACTGAAAAGTATATCCATTACAAAATATATGTTTGGATTCTTCATAATCAAATGTGATTTAATTCAAAAAAAAAAAAAGTAGAACACAAAGCACATAGCTCACTCCCCAAAGATGAGCAATCAAACACAGAAATCAAAAAAAAAAACTTGCTAATTCTTACAGATCCGCATAGTCATCAACATTGAAACAGATCCATGAAACACATAACCTAGAATCTATGATATTCCACCACAAATTCGTTGTGTTACAATAGTGAATTTCTTCAGAAACAAATCAGACTATAGATACATCTCACAGAAAAGGAAATACGGGAAACGAACGAAACCCAAATCCAAAAATTAGGGTTACTAAAACTCGATTTCAACCATAAAATACACGAAGAAGACAGGGGAAGAGAACACGAACCTTATCTAAAGTTATTGTGAGGAAGATGACGGAAAATCACCAGGAAAATGCTTGGAGATAAGAGAACGGCGGAAATCGCCTAGAGAGAAAACGAGAGGAAGAGAGAGGTTTTTTTCAGGGTTATGAGTGGGTGAGGTTGTGATTTTTGGTGATATTAGTTTTATCAGATCAAGTTTAATGTTCGGTTTAGTCGGTTTAGCTCGGTTTTCGGTTCGGAGTCGGTTAGTTCCGATAGCCGAAATTTTCAATAAACCGCGCCGAATTGAACCGATTTCTCAAATTCGGATACTCCGATTGGCCGAATTAAGCGGTTCGGACCGGACTAAACCGATCGGTTCGGTTAGAATGCCCAGGCTTACTTAGTAGTGTTACTTTATAGCGGCTTTCCTTTTCACGACCTACCAATCGAAATATAACTCACTTTTTCCACATATATACACATAATATATTTATATAATATGATCAATAGTGTTATTTAAATAATGAAAAGCTTATTTAAAAGAGAAAATAAAAGAGACCTCACTTTAACCAGCTCCTTTCTGTTGAACATATATATATATATCATTTATCATATTATGAAACTTTTTTTTGTCGAGCTATTTTATGTTATCTTCATAATGTATATTATATATAAGACAATTTATCATACTATAAATTTTTTTATCATATATATGTATAATGCAAGACTATTTATCATAATATAAAACCTTCTTTTTGTTTTGTCAAGCAATTTTATGTTAAATTTGTGGGTCGACGAGCAGGTGCAGCTCAGTTGGTATTGCACCTCGCCCTGATAGTCGGTGGAGCAGGGTTCGAGTCATGCCAGTGACATAAAAATGTCACAATTTCCAACAAGGAAATTATGAAGCGCATAAAGCGACTTCAAGGCAGTCAGCTCTCTCAGCAGAGTTACCATGCCTCACAGACCGAACAAAGCTGTTCTCTCAGCAGAGCTACCAAGCATCATAGACCAGATGAAACTTGAAAAACGGGAGATACAAGACTCAAATTAGATTAAATAAGGTTCATGTAATTCTCTTTGTCGAAAAATAAAAATAACAAATTTGTGGGTCATATACTTTTTTTTTGGACTGAAGTAGGTCATATACTTGATGGTATAATAACTTATGGCAACACACAATTGGCTGTTTCTTAAAAAGGGATAATTCAAATACAGATTAACAAAAGAAGAATTATAATACAAATTGAGAAGTATGTGTCAGTGTTAACACATGCACATGAACAACTCTGATCGAATAAAGACTAACATAGAAAAAGAAAAAGATGGACAAATTGAGAAGTATTTTGTCAATAATCGTATGAACTTGAAGTCTTATTATTTCCCACTTGTCGAACTTTTGTTCTCCCTGGCTTTACCATTACACAGGTCAGATCTATCAGTTCATTGGTTATCTTTATTAGTTAAATAGCTAGTGTCTTTCTTTTTTTTATTACTTCATAACTTAATTAGTGTTTTCTTGTAAGTTTGTGACTTTAGTTATCTTCTCAAATATCTGGAGACTATTAAACAAAAGATTTATCAGGAAATTGCATGTTCTTGATCTGCATGCAACTTGTAACTAATTTTATTTTCAATTAATAATTATTGATTTTTTAAAACCTAATACCACAAAGATAATTTTTATAAATTAACTATTTTTAGATTTCATCGCTTAGGTTTCAGGCGGTCCATAATCGTATTATTTTTCAGTTTGCTTTTTTGAATATTTAAATAAAAAGACGAGAGCTTTTTCTTCACTGCAAAACAGTACTTTCACTATTATTAAAATACTTTTTCTGTTAAAGTCATTTTCTTTTTAATTATGTTTTGAATAAGATTTGGCTCAATATTTTAATGGGGGGTGTGATATTGCTGAATAATAGTCATGAAGTACACTGACATGTAATAAATAAACACGTACTACTCACAATCTAAACATCTGTAATAACTTACCTTTAATGTTTATTCTTTTTTTTTTTTTATTAATGTTTTTTTTCTTCACTATCTTTATTTTTTTGTTAAAGGATATTATATAGTAGCAATAGTAGTGGAAGTAAAGTAGTAAAACAGTGGACTCCTATTTTGGGATTCAAAACTCTATTGGAAATATTGAAACTTGTTCTTTCTCTTTCACTGTATTTAGTTTCAGAAGTGGAAACTTAGATATTTGTTCAAAATAGTGAATGTAAACTTATATATATGTGATAATAATTATACAAATAGTAAGAAAAAAGGTGCAGATATTTTTCATTAAAAAGGTATGTGGAATTTTTTTTTAACGCAAATTTATATGTTTTCACTGTGATTCAAACCCATGATCTTTCGTCAAATGGTGCGGTGCGGTACCAACTGACCTGCACCGTCTCGTCAAGGTATGTGAAATTAAAATGAGTAATATATTTTTTATTACTAAATCGTACACGAAATTTACAATTTCCGGTTCGATATAGACTCAAAAAAAAAAAAAGTTTTCTGGCCGAATTAAAACACCCATCTACTGAATTTAAAAGGGGTGTTCATATAATTAATAATCTACTCAAGAATTGGAAATAAACTCTTCTCCCACATTCTTCTTCTTCCACTCTACCAAACGTTTCAAGAACTCCTTAACCTGTACATTAAAATGGCTACCAGTTTAATAACAAATATATAACTACAGTTTTAAATATCCAAGTTAATTCTAATGTTACCTGAGATGGGTCTTGAAGAGAATAAGAAGCATTGGTGTCTTTTGGAATTTTTGAGACAAGAATCCCAAAACCTTGCTCTCTTTCACGTAAAACCTATTGAATTATACGTTAATATTATCGATTTTTTAATATTTTTATTTTCTACATTTATATAAAAGGTTTGTGTTAATTAAGTATTACCTTAAACGCATCTTCGTCGGTACGGTCATCTCCGATATACACCGGCACAACATTTTCAGAATTTTCATATCCTACTTAAGATAACAAAATATAAGAACATACAGATCTAATATAACATATAGTTACTATATATTTGTGGAGTTTTTTTCTTACCTAATGATTTTAACAAAAATTTGAGTGCCTGTCCCTTATCCCATTTAATCGTGGGACGAATTTCAAGCACCTGAAATTTATATAAAAAAAAATATAGATTTAAGTAAAATTTGAGGGTAATAGTTATTGACTGATTTATTCTCTAATTAATACTTAATTAATTAGCCTTAGAATGACTAGTAAAAAAGAGTGAGATGATTAACATTTTTACCTTTCTACCTTGAGTTAGTTTAAGCTTTGGAAAATCAACAAGAACTGATTTTACTACTTCAGCTAGTGCAGCCCATCTCTGTTTTCAATGAACACTTGTTAATTATCTAAAGGAAAAGTGTAATTACAATAATATCATAGATGTGTTATTTGAAAACTAATTAGGTACCACATTACCAAAAATACTTTACTTCAAGAAGTCAGTCTTTCAATTTTATTGACAAATTTTGGGTTAAAAACCAAAAAAAAGTGTGGACCATTTGATATTTTTCAAACTAAGAGAAAGTTTCTTTATTCATCATCATATTTGGTATCATTACCTTCTCATCAACACGTCGAAAATGTACGGAGAGACAAAACTTGTTGTTCTCCACCATAGCTCCAGGGATCCTTTTTGTCTTTTCCTCTAATATCTTAACCACCTGAAAATACATCTTTCAATAAAAATATTTACTGTTTTAACTTTTGTCATGTCAAAAAAACAAAAGTTACCTTGTCGATCATAGGTAAAAACTCACGTGCAGGTTGAAACAACACTCTTTCATTACTTGTTTTAGTTTCTTTGCTTGGAGCTTCTATGTCCATGCCATGGCTTCCTGCGTAGTAAATCTCGTTTACTTTCACAAAATTACGCACCTGAAAAACAAAAACTTAGTCACATGTTTTACCATTAATATGCAAATTAAATTACTCTTTATAGTAATTAGTATTTGGTAAAAACATAATAATGTACCTTATTTATGGATCTTCCGGTGACAATAGCAGTAGGAAAATTTAAAGCCACGTCTTTAACAACATCTTGCATCTGTAATAATAAAAAAATATACACATTATTAAATACCCAAAAAAAAAAAAACACAAAAAAATATATTTTTGACCATGGAAGAGAATTAAAAAAAACCTCATGGGTTATGAAAGCTTCGTCAGGATCTTCAACGATGTTAGAAAGAGTTCCATCATAATCAAGAAACATAACAATCTGTTTCCCTTTAGCAGCATTCACAATCTCATCAAACATATTCAAAGCTGAAGGAAATCGAACCTAAAAAAAGAACATAATATCAAAATCTTGAAATGTGTTATTATTGTTAGGTGTATAATATATGGTTTCAAAGTATAGATTTAACGTACAATCCAAGATGTATTATCTGAAACCGAGTCATGAGAAGATAATCTGAGACGTGTAGGAGAAGAATCACGCATAGATTCGACCCATGGTGTGATCTTGTTGTTCTTGTCAGCTGCTTCAAGAAGTTTCAAGAACTTTCTACAAGGTAAAGTGAAGTAATTAGGGTGTGAATTAGAGAATAGAGGAGAGTCAGGGACAGAGACAGTGATGGTTTTTCTGATGACATTTTGGTTAGTCATATTCTCGTTAAGACAGAGTAAGAGAGAAAGAGAAGGTTTAGGAGGATGAAATGGTGAAGGAGAAGAAGATGAATTTATAAGAAGAAAAAAGGCAAAAAGAAAATAGAAAAAAGGAAACTCCATTTATGTGATTCGTGGCCACATTGATCCTTAGAAAAAAATAAAGTTATTTATGTTTTTAAAGCATGCTTTTACGTGAGTATTATTTTAATAATATAACAATATTATTCGGTGTGTTAATAGTTTTTTTTTAAGCATGCTTTTACTCCTGTGTTAACCTCGAATAATGGACCGCAATATCTGAATTTATTGATATAAACTATTGTATCTAGTAACTCATAATTGGTCTATTTATTTAATTAAGTAGCAGCTTTATGGTTTTTAAATTAAGGATTTACTAAATCCTTGAGCTTTAAATATTGAAGAATTCTTAGAATAGACACCTATGTATTTATATTATTAAATTCAAGAATTTAATCAAAAACCATATCTCCTCATGATTTTGCCTATATTCTTAAGATTGGGAATCAATAAAAGTTTAAATTTTACCGAAATCCATATAAAAATATTAGCATATTCATAAACAGTTTTTTTTGTAGATTTAATGCCCACTAAAATATATAATAATAATATATATATATATATATATATTTTTCTTTGGTTAGAAGTATCCTTTTATGTATCTGTCCACATGAAACAGGTATATACATTTAAATTATATGAATACAGTAACAAGCTATAACCATAGCACATAGATCAATTGGTTTACCAAACTAGAGGAAATAGGAAATTTTAACTAAAATAGGAATATTTTTAATTGGACCTAAAAATAGACCTAATTAATTTAACTAAAATAGGAATATTTTTAATTGGACCTAAAAATAGACCTAATTAAAATCAAGAAACGTAAAAAGAAATTGAGAGAAACGCCCACAGGAACAAAAAAGAATGCACCAAAATCTATCAAACAGTTTTGTGGTATTCAAACAAAACAAGTAGCTTTAAACTCTCTTTAGTTTTGTCATGATAAAAAAAAATCGTACGTGTATCTATCTATCACTTTTTTACTCATTCATTGTTTGTGTTCATTGTGTGCATGAACTTGTTTATATCATACGTACGGCTTCACACTTTATATATTTAGTAAAATATGAAGACGTTTAAACCGTTGTTTAATTGGTAATTTGATTATAGTTTCATAACTAAAGACAGTGCAAGAGGGGTCATTAAGTCAACATTATTGACTTTTGTCACTTGAGAATCCACAAAGGGCAACGAATTTGAAAACCCTTTCTTGTTCCCAAGGGGACCACCATGAACTTAACACAAAGTCTTTGGAGAATGTTCTGTTTTTTTTCAAAAAAAGTAAAAAAAATAATTATACATAGTATTGAAATATATACAAAGATATCAGAATATATTCTAACTTAGAATAAAAATAAAATTCGAAATTCATATCGAATGTCTACGGCCCGATGCACATTACATATATTCAGTGCCGGTTCTGAGATTTTTGATGTCCTAGACAAAAAAAATTCTATGCCCTTAGAGTTTTTGTAAAATTATATGTTAAAGAAAATATTGGAATAAGTTTAGCATAATAAATCTACCGAATACATAACAAGTTTACAGTTTCAGAATAAAAAGTCTCATAACCTAAAAGTAATCGTAAACATTGATGCCCTAAACATAAAAGGTCTTATAAAAATTGATGCCCCAAAATATTTTAAAATTTTTTGATGTCGTAGGCAACCGCCTAACTCGCCTCCCCTCAGGACTGGCCCTGCATATATTATAAATAACTTTTAATTGTTGACAAAAAATATATATATATATATAACTTGTTAATTAAAACAATGTGCGGTTTATTTATAATTTGCTTAATTATTTATTAACTTTATATATTTGGTGGCGGTTAGAGGCAAAGCTAAATTAGGCATGGTTAGGTTGGGTTCATGAACTAATCACTATTACCAAAAGTTTGTAAATGCTTCCTTACACCAAATTACATTATTTGACACGATCAAAATTTTGATTTACATGTGTTCCTTTTCAACACATGCTTACTTTATGTATTAGTATATATTGATCCAAAAAAATTTATATCTCATAAAACAAAAATAAAAAGTATATACAAAATAAACACATAGGCATTTAGTATGCTAAATTTAGGGTTTTCCTCAGAAATAAAACGAATATAAAAAATTATCCCTATATATTTTTGAGAAGCAAAAAAGATTAGGTGTCGTCGCCAGAATCACTTTCACGAATCATATTTACGAATATGCCATTATATTTAAAAAATAGAATACATTTAATAAAAATATTATAATTGAAAAATTAAAGATAAACACTCACATTTTATTTAATCGAACAACAACTATTATATAATTTTAATTAACAACAACTACTAACAACAACTAAATTGGTGAACATTTTATTAACAACAACTACTATTAGGATATTAAAAAAATATTATATAATTTTTTGTATTATTATCTAATTTTTGGTGTTTCAAATATATATCTCTTAAAATATTTAATACCGCACATCGTGCGGAAAATCATCTAGTAATAACTTAAAATGCTAATCAAAATTGTACAAAAAGAAAAAACAAAATAAAATGAATTAGTATGAGGTGGGAGTTAATTAATTAAGAGATTTAGTATTTTGATTAAGGGTCCCCATTCCACAAAGAGACCTTGGAATAACTTTCTTATTAAGGAAGATTTTTTTGTTTTTTCAATAAAATTTGTTCTCATGGTCCATGCATGGTGGACCTTTATTTTCTAGAACTTACTCATTTTTTTCACATTTTAAAGACATTATCATTGATATAAATAATGTAGGTGATAATTAAAGAATGGAATATGTTAAAATATAAAATAATACTTAATGAATTTGGTGGATTGCCTAATTTTTATAGACTTAGGAGACATCTATAGACACAAACAGTGCCTTTTCACTAATAAATCGCAAATCAAGTTTATTCGAATCAAGAAAAATTAGATCTTGAGAGTGACTTAGTTAAACTCATAGAATCAATATCTTTGTTTTTGTTTAATCGTTTAAGCTAATCAATTATACGAATATAATCGAAAAAGTTTTACTTTTGTGTAATCAAAGCAAGATACGTAATCTGATTGAAATTTAACGGTAAGATTCTGACGGTTAATAACTAAATATTAATGTAAATAAAATATTAAATCTTGTTATTCTTTTGACTAAAAATATATATATATATATGCTACGTTGTCCCGACCAAAAAAAAAAAAAATATGCTACGTTGTAATAAATTATATGCCCACTTGAAACGGGGAAAGAAAAATACTACGAAGCCCACTAAAAGCCTATTATCTAACAAGACAGAATAATATGCTTCGTAAACGTCAATATGGGCCTTTTGTGAAATTTTGGGTTCGTATGGGCTTATTAAGTCAAAGAGAGCCCATATTATTGAAAGTTCTGTATGAACATCTCTTTGGTACAAAGATCTCTTCGTTTTAAGTCTTTTTCATGAAAACAACTCTATCTGGTTCTTAAAGAACTCCCATTAGCATCTAAACTGATAATTTCACCTAAAGATTTGAACTTGATGATTTGAAGATCATATTATTACAAATAATTAACATAGTGGAAACATATGTTACATAAAGTTTTAAGGACAGATGAGATGAGTCAGATTCATACAGTGCCCATTAGGGACATGAACTTGTGGATTAGTAGTCTCAAGAAGAAAAGATTTGAGAAGTTTGATAGTAGTTTTGGATCTTTCAATGATATTGACCAGTTCTTTTAATAACAACAAGTCTCGTATTATCTCCAATATGTTTCTCAAGTCTTTTTCCCATCTCCGCTGGAAACACATGATCATGTTCTCCCCATATTATCAATGTTGGCTTAAGTCAAAGAGAACCCAACCCAGCCCATATTATTGAAAGATCTGTATGAAGTATGAACGGAGAAAAATGGATACAACTAATCAGGCTGATCTGTAATCTGTCAGCGTTTTTTCATTATCACACGTCAATGAACAATCATATGGTTGTTAGATAATTCAATGCAAAGTCATAAATACAACAAAACATGGTTGAAAACTTGAAAAATCCATGTGAATGAGAAGAGAAATGAAGTGTGAATATAATCTTTGATGGTCCCAATATATAATTCATAAAATATATAATTCCCTTTTTAGATTTATACTATTTAAATGTTAAATATAATTTTCTTCTCTCAAGAAAATCATGAAGACAATTTTGTATTTTTCCTTTTTACTTCTTCGAGTCACACCATTTATGTGTTAAAGCTAAAATCCAAAACACATATCTACTTTTCCTGAAAATGTGTGAAGAAGATTCAATTAATCTTCTACTTCACTACAGTACATAGAATTATTGAGGTTTGTACATTCTTTTGATATTACACAAAATCCAAAAAATTGTATTAAGTTTGAATAGAAGGTGCTTCACGAAAAGTTGCAGCTTTCACATTTTGTGAATTATAACGCATGATCTATAATATATTACATTTTGATTTGACGTTATATATATATAAAACTTGAGAGACGTGCTTCATTTGAATTATAATAAAAGGGTTAACCTATAAAATCTATGAACGTTATTACAGATCTAGGTTAACATCTAACACTTCATTTATATAATCATTGAGGCGTTTTAAATTACTACAAAAACTAAAATAAAATTTGCATTAAGATAAAGAAAACTACAAATTACATAAGACCCAAAATAAAAAAGATTACATAAAATGAAACATGTGACATGATCGAGCTTGACAAAAAAACCGCAAGCTGGACCAACACAATTACAAACCATATAATACAAAAATATTAACATACGACCCCTAGACCCATAATTAATTACTAAATTAAGCTTTAATCATGCAATTTCACAAAAACTCCATTGCATGTAAGCTTAAAATTACTATTTTACCCCCTAAGCTAAAATCGAATCCCAATCAATCTCATACGACGGATATTTCTCCAACGAGAAAGTCTCATTCCACTGCGACGGCTCCTCCGGATCGGCGAACGTTAAATCCGATAACGGCGAATTTCCAGCAGTATGTTCTTCAAACTCATTAACCGGTGGAGATTCAACGATCGATGGAGGAGGAGGAGAATTCTCCTCTGCTTTAACATTCTCCGATAGATCTGGCGATGAAACAACTTTCTCAGTCTTCTTCTTCTTCGATGATTTCGTAGATTTGTCTTGTTTTTGAGTTTCCGCCATGGATTTACAAATAGCATCAAGCTTAGCATCGACTGAAGAGTGAAGAGGTTTGTATTCACCGAAATCGCCTCTGATGTGAGATCCGTTATGATGTAGGTTAGGAAAATTAAGCCGGGCGTAATCGCCGCGCAGCTTATACGCAGCTTTATCATAAGCTAAAGCTGCTTCCTCCGCCGTATCAAAAGTACCAAGCCAAAGACGAGTTCGATTTCTCGGTAAACGGATCTCAGCCACCCATTTTCCCCAGTGACGTTGTCTCACACCTCTATAAAGCTTAGTCGGTTTCGGAGAAGAAATACCTGAACCGTAAGCAAAACAAGATCCGGAGAATCCAGATTGTTTCATTAGTATCGGCTTTGGAGAAAGAAGATTCGAGAAAGTGTGATGTGTTGGAGGAGGAAGAGGATGATGGATCTGAGATTGGATCTGTTGGATTTGAGAAGAAGAAAGGTTGTTAAGCCCGATTACTGATCCGGATGACCCGTATGAAAATGGTTGGGTCAAAATCGTTGAACAGTTATTATCGTTGATCGGGTAATAACCGGGTAAAGGAGGGAGAGAAAACGTAGACGCGGGATGAGAAAACGCAGACGCGGAAGAAGGAGGTGAATCGGAATCGGAAACGCTTTTAATAAAAGGTTCAAGCGCGTCCATAAGATCACCACCACCACCACCACTACCAAACGTTTGTCTACTACTGTACAAATTTGTAGAAGCTGCCATGTTCTGCCTGAATCTTATCAAAAGTAAAGAACAGGGATTTTTTCCGAGAAAATTCAAGAAAAAAAGCTAAAAATGGATCTTTAAAGGTTTGAAATAAGCAACCTTGGTGTAGATCCTAAAAGAGGGAATCAAAAAAATCACCCTCGAGAACTAAAATCAAACTAAAAAAGGTAAAATCAGACGAAATTATTAAAAAAGAAATCTCGTTCTGAAAATACCTGTCTTTTAAAAATAAATCAAAGAAAAAAAAATCACAGTTTCATAAGCTTGATTTTAAAACCCTGAAAATGAATTTTAGTTCTTCTTCGTTTTTGAAAGACCGGTAATTAACAGAAACGGATCGAAGAAGCGAGGGAACAACAGATTTGGGAAAAAAATAATCTGAAAATGCGAAATTCAAATAAGAAAAAGAATTTTGATTGTTATTAGCTTTATTTTTTTGGGGAGGACACTCAATTTTTTTCTGGAAGTGTTTGCTCTCAAACCTCACCGATGACATATCCGACCAGCTTAGCTCTTGTTTATATAGTGGCTTTGGCTTTACTCACACTATTCTCCCATTTTCTTCCTTTTTTCCGGTTCTTTTTTTTTTCTTATCACAATATTTTCTATTTTTTTAAAAAAAAGCACACATAGAGAAAAATATATTAGAAAAGGGAAACAAAAAAGCGATAAAATACTAAACCAATTCATACTCCATAGGTTAATAATAATTTATTAGAGAATACAAATATAAAATATCTTTTACCTATAAAATGAAGATTAACAATTAGTAAAGATTTAGTAAATACTATAAAAATTACCGCATGAATAAAACATTGTATTTGAACTATTATATAAATTCCACCGAAAATACTATCCTTAATTTTTTTTTTGAACCGAAATATAATAAAAATTAATCTGGCCTGATTATTCATACTGGGGGTACAAAGTTTACATAGTGAGTGGTAGCTGAGAACATTCGAGTTTCACGAGCTAGAAAATCATCCGCTTCTGAAATTAAAGATCGTGGTACATGAAAAATTGAAAAATCGGTAATAATTCTTTCTATTTCTTGGAGATAAATCGAAAAATAAAATAAAAAAATAAAAAATTATAAATTCATATAAACTGGTGAGCTGTATTTACTAATCTATGAGCGGGTGAGATAATGATACGCAACGAATGCTTAAACGACACGTTTCAGTGTAAGACTATCAGGTGTAATAATTGTGTACACGTGTCATCATATAATTTGCGTTTCCTTGTAAATAGTCATACCGTTTTTATTGACCGATCTGGTTTTGCGTTCACACCATGTAGACCATTTTGCTTATTTGTTGATCTGAAAAATGTTTTCAAGACAAAAACAAAAGTTTACCTGATAGTAGTAAAAATGCTTACATGCAAAATTAACCGTGTTCAAGCAGATTTTTGTAATAACGAAATTATTCAAAAACTTTTTATCTCCACTAAGAATGAAATAAATACAAAAAGATAAGGAGAAATTAGGTGACCCATTAATAAGAATATTATCACTATTTGGAAGCCATCCTTGTGCCACTCACTTATTCTTATCTCTTTATCTTTTGTTATTATTAATATAATTCACATTTATTTATTCAGATGATGATTTATGCATGTAGCTTAAGAAAAACTAAAATATAATTCATACACTAATCTAACATTATGCATTAATTAAGGAAAAAAAAAAGAAATGTAAAAAAAAAACATACGAAATGAATTTTCATTTGGTCATATGTATGTATGTATTATATGTATCATTAACAAGTAATCAATAAGAATATTCTACAGAATTAGCTAAACGAACGGTCCAAAATTCAACTATAGAATTTAATATAATATCTGTAATTAAGAAAAATATCGTTAAACGCCGATAGTGATGTTAATGTACATCACTATTAGGGATTATTAAATATTCAAAGTTATCGTTTAGTCACGCATGCATTAATAATTACAAGAAAAAATGTCAACAATTATTAATAATGACAATTATAATGGGTAGTTTAGACTTAAATAGACATGTAATGTTAGAAAAATGAAATGGAACTCTCTAGTGGTTCTACAGTTAGATTCGATTGGCGGAGAAGTCCACCATTATCATTACCATATTATATCACTAATCACTCCTTTGTTTTTTTTTAATTAAAAACTCTTTCTCAATCTTATCTTGTTGTGTATTTTATCTGTAGCCGCATATAGAGATTAAATACAACTTCACGACAAAATAAAATGATCTATTATATGGTTAATTTTTTTTGAAGGTGTTATGTAGAAGATTCGAGTTCAACTTCTTTCTGTTTGTATATATATATGATTTGAACTATTTAGACCAAGAACATCCATTATATATGATATAAACAAGGTCGATTCAATTATAATAGAAATTACAATCGAAAAGTGAATATTTGAAGTTTAAAGAAAATGAAAAAAAAAAGTCTATGTTATTGGTAATAATTCAAAATGTTTAGTTACAATTAAATTGTCATATGTATTCCAAATTATATATACAATACTTACAAAATTTTAAAATTTAGGTTTCAAAATTGTCAAAAAAAATAATTTAGGAACCCTAAGCACCGGGCTCTCAATATACGTAGTTGCATGACCAAGATAAAACTTAAGATGAGAAGCAAAATGAAATAATCGGTAGGTAAAACTCTTTCGTTTTTTTTTTTCTTAGATACTTACCAAACACATGCTTATTTAAGACACAAACTTCATAAACTTAATACCAAGTACCACTTGAAGGATCATTTTTTTATTATAAAAACTTTTTTTGGCCTTTAATTTTCCCCTAAAAACTTAGATTCGAATATGCGGGGGGTTTTTTTGGGTCTTTGGCTCGATTCTGACCACTTGTATATAAAAAAATGAGAAGCGTCTAGGGTTTGTAAAATACATTGAATTTTAAAAAGTATTATCTTGTTTGTATTATATTAAAAAAAAAAGTCAGAAGATGAGCATGGAAGCCGCAAATCGAAGTAAGGTATACATGTGAACACCATGTGCTCATTGATCAGTAATGCGTATACAGAGGAAGAAGCTACGAGTTTCACAATGGATCTTGATTACTACTAAATTCTAAAGAATGAGTAATAAGATGGATCTTGATTACTAAATTATCAATAATTTGCAAACTATTAAACGTGCAACACATAAAAGTCAAATATATATATGAGGTCAATGGTGTATATTCGACTTTTCATGTATTGAAAGAGTCCATTATCTCTCACAAAATGAATAAACAAAAGAAGCTTATAATGTTCTCCACACATGTATATTTACTATTCTTTAGTTATACACTAAATTCCACATGGAATAATACTTGAATTATAAGCAATAATTAGCGGATCTTGTAAGAAAATTAAAATTGTCAACTCCATAAATAATGCATATACTCTAAAATCTATAGCTGTAATTTTGTATGACAGCTTCATATTTACTCGTGTGAATCATTTACTCAATAAAATTACAAAAAATATATATCTAAAAAACAAATAAAATATTTTAAAAAAACAAAATTATGGTATTGAGTAAGATGAATGGTAGGGGTGGGCGCGGGACGGGTACTTGCTATTTCGGTCCGATTTGTTACTTGGTTTGACTTCACGGGTAATGAAATTTTCCGGCTTGATACTTGATTTGTCGGAAACAATTACCCGCCAAAACAAGTACTTGCCTAAAATTCCGAGGCTTGCGAGTATTTGCAAGTAATGAGTACTTGTTTTATTTGTTATATTTATTTCAATTTATTTGAATATATAACAAATATTTTGTAGATAGTTTTATTTGTTATATTTATTTCAATTTATTTGAATATATAACAAATATTTTGTAGATAACGTATAAGGAATAATGTGGGTAATAGAAAATGAGTAACGACTAACAAGTATTTGGTAGATAATGATACTTTTTCGTGAATAACGAATATTTTTTTGTGGATAGCGAATATATTTTAAAAATATCAAGTATATATTGAGGTACGGGATAAAGTTTGTATAGGTAAAAGGTATTATTTTTACAAGTAACAAGTACTTTTATACGAGTATTAGGAAACAAGTAACGAGTAACGGGTACAGGACGGGTAACGGGACAAGTAGCGTAATTTTTTGTTCGACTTGTACTTGTTACTTGCCTTGCAAGTAATGACGAAATCTGACTTGTTACTTGGCTTGAACGGGACGAGTACTTGCTTTTACGAGGCGGGTACGAGTCAAGCCTCACGAGTCGGGCAAGTAGCAAGTAATTGTGCCCACCCCTAGTTACGGTTGAGTTTTGGTTATGTCTAATCCATACACCTTCAAATCCTTTTTTTTAATTGTTTTTATTTCATTTTTCCACGTGACCAAAAAACACACATGGATCATGCCTTAGTGTTAAGAGTGGCATCAAGAATCTAATAATAATCAGTTAGTTTTTTTCTTTTTCTTGTCATCATTTTAGATTAGATTAAAAGACCGAAAAACGTAAAATACAAAAGATTTCTACAAGTGAATTGGCCAAATCCCATTATCCATTTTTTTTGACCGTTTAACCCTAAACTCAAAAGCCGTTTTTGAATACGAGGGTACTGTCGTAACCATGACCATCG
>CM071721.1:21710682-21732599 GCA_036630335.1 Physaria fendleri | reverse complement strand
TACTCGGCTATTTTCGGAAGCATATGGTCTCATCCCACCAGCCCTAAGCTTCGCAATTTCCTGTGGTGTTGTACCACACTCTCACTCTCCATCAGCTCAGAGATGAAAAAGAGTAAATTATATCATATTACAGGATGCTCTCTCCGTCACTCGGAAGAAGAAGATGCAGTTCATGTTTTCTTTCAATGTCCGTTTGCAAGACTTGTACGGGCTTTATCTCCTTACGCCTCAATCATCAGTGACTCGAGTGTCTCCATACAAGGTAAAATTTGGTCTTGCTTACAACTTTAAGAGTCTATTATAGAGGAACATAAGCATCTTTGGCCATGGATTTTATGGAGGATCTGGAAGATTCGGAATGGTAAAAATTTTCAAAGACAACAACCGGATGCACTTCTAGCTTTTAATATAGCGACATCAGATTCAAAAGAATGGAGAGAAACAAGGAAACTGATTACTCACTCTGAGCTGACGCGAGAAATCAGTTTGCAACAACAATGGCAACCACCTCCGATAAACGTACTTAAATGCAATACTGATGCTACTTGGCAGGATTCTCATGATCGCTGTGGTGTATCATGGATTCTTAGAGATTCACAAGGGACTGTTATTTTCTGGGGTATCAAGACGTTCCCGAAGCTTTTATCCGCTTTAGATGCAGAAGCTACATCCTTAGTTTGGGCGGTCCATTGCATATCCTTAGTTTGGGCGGTCCATTGCATAGGGAATATGGACTACAAACAGGTGATTTTCGAGACGGACTCAAGCTCTCTGCTCACGACCATTACCCAGCCAAGAAAGTGACCCCGTTTGCTCACATATACCACCGAAATACGGCACAAGATGGCAACAGATGGTACGGCCAGCCAAGAAAGTGACCCCGTTTGCTCACATATACCACCGAAATACGGCACAAGATGGCAACAGATGGTACGGATTTTGAATTCAAGCACGAGAGAAGGACAAGCAATAAGGCAGCGGATTGTTTGGCTAAACACGCCAAGGAATTTCAGGTTTACTATGGTTTTATAGACAATCGGATCCGACTATGGTTTCATCCATTTTTGGATTAGTTACATTGATTCCATTTTTATGATTTAATAAAGTTTGGTTTTGGGAAAAAAAAAAAATTAAGAATAATTTGTGTATGTACTTTTGGATTACACCAAACCAATTAATTAGTTATCATGTTTGATTTATTTTACCGATGCGAATATGGAAACAAGAAACAGCACAACAGAGGCACCTAAAAAAAGCATAAAGAAGAAAAAACGCTCGGTTGGAGTTGGGTTTTACCTTGTGTAATTGCGGGCCCCTGGATTGCTAAGATCTATTCGAGAGTATAGTCTCAGAGAACCAGATATATAAGAAACATTTCCCATGGGCCGTATTTCCAAGGCTGAGATCATCGGTGTAGTCATCCCTGTCTTGACAAGACAAATCTGCAACTTGTTTGACGTTGGGATGTGAAAGATTTCTTCTCCGTTATTTTCGTTCAAATGTATCGTGGCCCATCGATTAGGTCCAATATATAGATCAAACTCGGAGGTATTATTAAGACCATCATAGTTTCCATATACAAACCTAGCCCTGATCAGATGCTTTCTTCTCTTCTGAACGTTTAGATTGTAACAGTTCCGTCTTCCTTCTGGAAAATATCTCAGTGTTCTGTATGGCTGCAGGTATCTAGTCTCTAGATTTGGTTGGATTCTACCAATTTTTCCACTCTGGATGAATGCGGCGTCCGAAGAGAACTCTAATCCAAATCTGGATGAATGCGGCGTCCGAAGAGAACTCTAATCCAAAGAATGGTTCTGTATAAGGAGACAGTTCATTTGCAGGTAGCCCACAATCCAAACTGATGAACCCTGTTAAGCCATATAGAATAAATTCACCACTAACAGATAAGGTTTCCAAGTACAAGCAGGATTAAGAACCAAAATGGTAATAAGGAGGATGAAAAGAAGATTACACATGTATACCTTGTTGGCTCTGAGCTTGAACAATATGAATGATGGCCAAAGTTCCGATCAACAGCAACAAAAAACGAAGAGACCTCTCCATATCCTCTTACACACCAAGCATATATCAAAAAAATATTTGCCCAAGTTGTGGAACATTATAGGATAATATATGTGTAAGCAAACCGATATGACCTTTTCAAGTCAATGGAAAGAAAAAAAAAAAGGATAACATTGAACAAACATCGCTATTATGAACATCAGTATAGTTTTTTGGTCAGACAATATTCAATTGACTTGGAAAGAACATGCCAATCACTAAAAGTTATGGATTAAATAGCCACAAGACTCACACATGCCAATCACTAAAAGTTATGGATTAAATAGCCACAAGACTCACCACAATGATGCACTAATAAATGTAAATATAGAGTTGACATTCTATATGTAATAGACTGTAGACCTCATTTTGTTGTTATCATATACAAGTTAGCACAACCCACAGCAATATACAGATCTGGGCACACAGTGATATATATTTGCAGACTAAATATCACCAAGCAAAGTAGTTCAGAATGAAATTAAAAAAAGGTTAATGACAATTAGCCATGAGCTTAAGCAAGATGGATAATGACCAAAAGTGTTTTCTAATGCAAAGTGACCATGTGAAGATAATATTCCAACATCACTATCATGAACCTATGTCACATCATCTTATATTTAGTTTCCTAGTCAGAAAGACTGTTTCAATCACGCAACAAATAAATTCTGAGAAATAGTCAATGGTCCTTGACTTTTGATTTGTTAAGCATAGCCTTATATGCATGTCCTGGAAAAGAAAGTTGCGTACCTTCACTTTCATCTGTCTCAGACTGCGGAAACTAATAACTGTGTTGGCTTCGAAAGTATTAAGTAGAGGTGGATGAGTTGATCTGTTGATTCTTATCAGCTGAAAACTGCATTCCCCTCCTTCGCAAGTTTCCTGAGAGCTCATATAGATGGTACATTTAGAAAAACTTGGGACGCGTGAAATTGTAGTGAATGACTTCTCCCTTCCATACCATGTTGAACTCCCTGGTTTCATTATCCCGCAAGTCTTGGACATGTTGAACTCCCTGGTTTCATTATCCCGCAAGTCTTGGATCTCAGCAGAGTGTCTATACAAGTAATATTCAGCATTAGGATTATCTGAATTAGTCAGTGGCTCACTGGGCAGTTGCAAGTGTCTTTTTTGGTGGCCTATAGTCATTGGAATTGTCCACATCGCTAGTGGTGGATATCTGGGTCCACTCGGCTGAGACTTCTGATACCACAATTACCATTCCCAATCATAGGCATCGTACCGGTACCTTATCCTAAGGGTGTGGGAACAATAATTCTTTAGTATATAATAAGAATAATTTGTTGGATTAGACCTGACAAAATAATTAGTTAACATGTTTCGTTTATTTTGGCATGATACACAGCGCAACAGTGCAACACAGTGTCCTTGGTGAGTTTCTCCAGATCTGTGAATCTACACTCAAGCAACAGGTGTATCATGTTTGATCTTTAATCATATCAACAACACTACAGAGAAAAGATCCTGCAAAAGGGAGACTGATTGAATTGATGTTTCAATACATATTGAAAAATATGATACATTGATTATGCACTTTCCTAGGCAACAAATTTCTGACAGCGAGTATCCTTGTGAATGTTTTGGCAACGGATTGAACAAAACCTCATCCCACATAAGCAGCAATTATAGCCTGCAATGTAACCACAAACCGAGCAGAAATGGCGACGAGAAGACGAACTTGGTGGTCCTACAGCTGCTTTCAAGTGAGTAGGCACATGTGGCGGTAAAGCTTCCAAATTTGCCTAAAAGATGATTCATTCTGTTAGAAAAATGCCATGATTAGTAGGCACATGTGGCGGTAAAGCTTCCAAATTTGCCTAAAAGATGATTCATTCTGTTAGAAAAATGCCATGATTCAGTTTCTGCTAAAAACATGATTTGCCTAAAAGATGATTCATTCTGTTAGAAAAATGCCATGATTCAGTTTCTGCTAAAAACATGTTACCTCCTGCAAACGCTCCAGGAAAGATTTAGGAGCTCTACGAGTTTCTAAGGCTTTTGATTGTCGAGTTTTACGGGCTGATCCTTTGTGTTGCTTCTTCTGTACGTATCCTACCACACACAAAATTAAACTAGTTACTGCAGATTCATAGATAGATACTTTCAATGTTTACTCACCGAGATCATCATCTTCATCGAGAGAGGCTTCATCATCATCGTTCATATCTACCACTTCAACAGCTCCATTGTCATTCTCCAAAGCCTCCAGCCGAGCTATAGCAGCCTAAAATCAACCAATTAGAACACGATTCAAGCTTTTTTCCAACACAAATTCAAAACCAAAATCCGAATTAAACATTTCACCTGAGTTCGATTATCAGTGCTTGTAAGAGCTGCCGCCATCCTCGTTGCGACCTTACGAGTCCGACTTGATACTCGACGGCTCGACATCTCTTCTTCCAGCTGCCGCCATCCTCGTTGCGACCTTACGAGTCCGACTTGATACTCGACGGCTCGACATCTCTTCTTCCATCCCTGAAAATATTCAGATCACCGGCGATGTAAGCGCAGTGGCAGAATTGTATCCGACTGATTCGCGTAGAGGAGATGACGGTGACGAATTTAGGTCAATTTTTTAAGCAATAGTATAACCAATTAATTGCCCATTGGGCCATCTATCAACAAATAATCAAAGCCCAATAATGAAAAAGACCAGCTATCAAATTATGCGAAACCATCCGTGTGTACAGATTGTAGTACAACTCGGGTTTAAGTTTAACCAAAGCGTAAGTGGAAATGAAACAAAAAGATTACAAGTAGTTCAAGACCAACTTCAAACAGATGAAGCATGAATACAGAAAAATACAATGTTTAATCAAGTTCTGGATACTAAGTGAAAATGAAGAACAAGTTCTATCTATCTTTTAGTTCCTGTTCAAACTGTTCGAGTTTGAGGCGTATAGGCTCCAAGAACTGCTTCATATCCAACCTAATCTGCTGCTTCAGCTGCTGAGAAAGCTCCTTTTCTTCACTGAGCTTCACATTCACCTGAGCACAAGGTAATATCACCATCCATGTTTCTTCTGTACTCTAATCAAAGTCTCTAGCAGACTAGCAGATGTAAAGCTTTTCCAGTACCAAATTGCAATGAACCCACTGATCCAAGCAGCTCCTAATAGCTCAATTATCAAATACCAAAAAATTATCAAAATTTGCAAGAGAAAGACCAAAAAGAGAGATAAAGAAGAGAGAAAGATTAAACCTTTAATCGATCAGTGGCCCATTTGGTCAGATTTTTTTCTTCCCAAGTACCAGCCTATCAAGAAACAAGAGACTATAATGAAGAATGGTACAGGTAATAAGAGTCGATATATGAAAAACGAAACATAACAAACCCGATTCCATAGAGATCCAAGAGACGCAGGAGCAGCATTGAGAGAAACATCATCGTTGCTAAGCTTCTGGGGAAGAGGAGGAGGAGCTGCATCTGCGGTAGCTTCTCTTACCCAATACCTATACGATGAGCCTTCCTTCTTCTTCTCTTCCTCTGGCTCCATGATCTATCTCCCTCTCTCTCCCCCTCACGTTCCTCTTCTGATTTAATTTAGGGTTCCTCCGATGTCTCCGGAAGTTTCGAGTCTCTGGTTCAATTTTTCTAATATTTTCTCTGTAATCTTTGTTTATGCTATTTCCAATACAAGATTGGCTAAAAATGATATCTTTAAATGGCCCAGTAATGACCCAATACAAGTTCTTATTATTGTCCATATCTCTTGAAGTACGAGATCTGCTACAGTTCTACATTTGCAATTTGCAGTGACGAATCAGATTACATGTTCTAACAATACTATCACTACCCCTCAACGCAAACCATACTTTAGAATTGACTGCTTTATGAAGATACTATGGATATTACCTCATTCATCTTAGATCACGTCACAGGATCATAATCATCACATCCCTGATTTATTGTAATCTCCTTTATGTCATAATAGTCTGTATTAACTTTTCATATCTTGTATTGCTGTATAGATACATACATCACCATCTTCGTTAAAATATACAATAAAAATTGTTGTTCTCGACAGCTTATACCAGACAAGTTTGAACCAAGCCACAAGACAAACTAGGTTTGGTTCCATACTTTGATTCTTCTAGCATCGGTGGGACCTAGAAACAAGAAGAGCAATTCAAATGTAAGTATGAACATTGTGAACAGTTTTGTACTTTACTGTATCCTTATGACATAAGGAAAAACGAAAAAGACATTTGTAACTGCTAGACGCTACTAGAACACTTGTCCAACACGCTTTCCACGTGTCACCCTCTTCTCCAAGCAAAATCTCCTTCAACTCATTGTCCTATCTCCTATTAAAGAAAGAATCTCTCTTCTCTTTTCTCAATCTCATCCTTATACCTCAAACAAAAAGAGTAACAAAAATGAAAGACATGGAAGTAGTGAAAGGACTCGACTTAGAGAGATACATGGGCCGTTGGTACGAGATAGCTTCTTTCCCTTCAATATTCCAACCCAAAAACGGTGTCGACACACGAGCCACCTACACACTTAACTCAGACGGAACAGTCCATGTCTTAAACGAAACATGGAATAACGGTAAGAGAACGAAACATGGAATAACGGTAAGAGAGCTTACATCGAAGGAACAGCTTACAAAGCTGACCCTAAAAGCGACGAAGCTAAGCTCAAAGTCAAGTTCTATGTCCCTCCTTTTCTCCCAATCATTCCTGTCACTGGAGATTACTGGGTTCTGTATATTGATTCTGATTATCAGTACGCTCTTATTGGTCAGCCGTCTAGGAGTTATCTTTGGATATTGAGTAGGACGAGTCATATGGAGGAAGATGTGTATAAGAGCTTGGTGGAGAAAGCTGTGGAGGAAGGGTATGATGTTAATAAGCTTCATAAGACTCCTCAGAGTGATACACCACCTGAGTCTGATGCTGGTCCTGCAGATACTAAGGGGATTTGGTGGATCAAATCTTTGTTTGGAAAATAAATGTAAAATATAGTACTTTAAAGTGTGTTTCACCTCTTTAGTTCTTTTGTATGTTCTTGCTTGGGTGTTTTACATCATCTAAAATATCTGTATGCAAAGTCATCTTTATTATATAAAGTAATCATTTAAATCTTTCAATTGGGATTCTAATGTGAACCTAAATGAGCTAATATCTAATAAGAGGAGTCACATCTAATGTGAACCTAAATGAGCTAATATCTAATAAGAGGAGTCACAGGTAAAAGTAAATACAGTAGCCTAAGTGAAAAACCTGAAATTTGTTCAAAGCTTCAGTTATGTAAGGCCAAGAAGACTCGTTTGACTATAATAATTATTAACAAAAAAATATTTAAAAAATCTAAGGAATAAAATATAATTTAAAATAACAATAATTATAAATAAATATTGAAATAAACAAAATTTAATAAATTAAGATTTTATTATCATCTTTTAAGTAAAAAAAAAGAAAAAAAAAAATCTAAGATATTATTGAGTGAGATTACATTCCAGATTTACCTCATTTATCTTACATCACAGCCACAAGATTATAATCTTCACATCCCTGATTTGTATGGATCTCCTTTAATGTTGAAATCTTCTGTATTACCATTTCTTATCTTGTATTGCTGTATAAATATCTGCAGCTTATACAAGACAAGTTTGTAGATATCTAACAAATTTGATCAATGTTTGGTTCTTATTTTCTAAGTATGATCAGTTTTATACTTTACTGTATCCTTCTCCTCTCTCACGTTGAGAGCAAAGAGCAGGAGGTAGTGAAAGGACTCGACTTGCAGAGATACATGGGCCGTTGGTACGAGATTGCTTCATTCCCCTCAATCTTTCAACCCAAGAACGGTATTACGAGATTGCTTCATTCCCCTCAATCTTTCAACCCAAGAACGGTATCGACACTCGTGCTACCTACACCCTCAAGTCCAACGACACCATCGAAGTTTTGAACGAGGAGTGGAATAATGGTAAGAGGGTTTTTATCAAAGGGATTGCTTATAAAGCTGATCCTAAAAGCGACGAGGCTAAGCTCAAAGTTAAGTTCTATGTCCCTCCTTTTCTCCCAATCATTCCTGTTGTTGGAGATTACTGGGTGCTGTATGTTGATCCTGAGTATCAGCATGCTGTTATTGGCCACCCGTGGAAGATTTATCTTTGGATATTGAGCAGGAAGAGTCATATCGAGGAAGAGACTTACAAGAGCTTGGTGCAGAAGGCGGTGGAGCAAGGGTATGATGTTGATATCCTTCATAAGACTCCTCAGAGTGATACACCACCTGAATCTGAGACTACCCCTGCAGATACTAAGGGCGTTTGGTGGTTCAAATCTCTGTTTGGAATATAAATACAGAACATATCAAAAGCTTTGTTTGGCGTTTGGTGGTTCAAATCTCTGTTTGGAATATAAATACAGAACATATCAAAAGCTTTGTTTCAACTCTTTAGTTCTTTGTCTGTTCTCTGCTTGTGTGTTTACAACATCTAAATCTTATATGAAGAATCATCTTTATTATCATAGGAAAAGCAAGACAGAAAAAAGAAAGCTTTTGACTTAATAAAGTTTTAGATCCTATCCTAGTCCACAAACTCAACATAGTCATCTCCGGAACTATCACCATCATCATCAAGATCACCGAGTTTACCTTCTGCCTTAAGAACCCTAGCCTCACTAGACATATACTTGTGGATAACATCTCCTTTGTCATTCTCAGCTTGGAGTCCTCTTAGACTAACAAGTACAATGTCACCTTCTGCAATCCAAACTTTATTGAGCATTGTACCACGAATATGACAGAGATGTTTGGTTCCATCGACACAGATAGCTTCACATCTACCATTACCAAGCATACGAAGGACTTTTGCATATTCTTGTCCTTCTTCTTTCATTATAAGCTCTCGCTTCTCGTCTTCAGCTTCGTTCTTCCCTTTCTTCCTGTTCTTTCCTCCTTTTCCCTTGTTCTCTCTTAGACTAACAAGTACAATGTCACCTTCTGCAATCCAAACTTTATTGAGCATTGTACCACGAATATGACAGAGATGTTTGGTTCCATCGACACAGATAGCTTCACATCTACCATTACCAAGCATACGAAGGACTTTTGCATATTCTTGTCCTTCTTCTTTCATTATAAGCTCTCGCTTCTCGTCTTCAGCTTCGTTCTTCCCTTTCTTCCTGTTCTTTCCTCCTTTTCCCTTGTTCTCTAATTGAAGAAATCCAATTAGGGTTTTCAAACAAAAACGTAACTTGAATTCGGATTGAGCAATGTTTCAAAAGAAAAATCAAAAATAATACTGAAACAAAAACAGAAACCTCACCACTTAAGAACGACAAACAAAGATGGAGAAAACTTCTAAGCGATTGATTCACAAATCTGTTGCGTCGGATTCAAGTTTATAAAAAATCCAATTAGGGTTTTCAAACAAAAACGTAACTTGAATTCGGATTGAGCAATGTTTCAAAAGAAAAATCAAAAATAATACTGAAACAAAAACAGAAACCTCACCACTTAAGAACGACAAACAAAGATGGAGAAAACTTCTAAGCGATTGATTCACAAATCTGTTGCGTCGGATTCAAGTTTATAAATCTGTTGCGTCGGATTCAAGTTTATAGTTTGGGGTTGCAAAAAAAAGTTAACCTCAAAAAGTTTAAGTGTTATATAAAGAAGAGGCGGTGAATGATAACTAATGAGAGATCTTGAGATTTTGACCTAATATATATATATATATATATACTAGACTATTACCCGTGTTTAAACACGGGTTGATGTTAATATTAGTAAACAATAATAAAATATTCAACACTTGATATCCTATTCAGAATCTATCCAAAAAATGTTAAACCCGAGTCCAAACCAATTTATAAAATTAAATGAACAATAGATTTTCTTTTATACCCGAATAAATGAACTTAAAACTGAAAATACCCAAAAGAAAATTAAATAATTTTATCAACATACTTTTGTTTTTACGTTTTGCACAGTATATAATATAATAGATTAATATACCTTAATTATATAAAACTCGAAACTAAATGAATTAATTGTCGAATACGTTTGACCAAAAAAAAAGTATATGGATACTTGGATAGTGTATTTTTCTATATCTAAATAACTGACCAAAAAAAAAGTATATGGATACTTGGATAGTGTATTTTTCTATATCTAAATAACTGAATCCAAACTCGAATCAAAACCAATACCCATGGTATCCATTCTCACATTTCTTATACCTGAAAAATCAAATTCAAATCCAATGTTTATGGATACCCATTAATACTCAAAAATTTAATTAATTTTATCAATGAAATTTTGTATTTATGTTTTGAAAAAAATTAACATGATACCCATTAAAACTCATACTTTTTAAATCATTTTTGATAACCTTTTTTATATCAGTTATTTATCATCCATTTTTTATTTAAAAACGTGTCAAACTCGAATTCAAACCAATTTATAAAATTAAATCAACAATAGATTTTCTCGTATACCCGAATAATTGAACTTAAAACTGAAAATATCCAAAAAATAATAATTAATTTTATTAACATACTTTTTATTATGTTTTGCATAGTATTTAATAGATTAATATAACTTAATTATATAATATGTTTTGCATAGTATTTAATAGATTAATATAACTTAATTATATAAAACTTGAAGCTAAACTAAATGCTATAAGTATATGAATAGTATATTTTTCTATATCTAAATAAGTGAACTCAAACTCGAATTGAATCCAATACCCGTGTATGAATAGTATATTTTTCTATATCTAAATAAGTGAACTCAAACTCGAATTGAATCCAATACCCGTGACATCGATTTTCACATTTTTTATACCTAAATAATCAAATTCAAATCCAATATTTATGGATACCCGTTAATACTCAAAAATTTAATCAATGTTATCAATAAAATTTTGTATTTATGTTTTGAATAAATTAACATGATAGCCCTGAAAATTCATACTTTTTCAATCATTTTTGATAAAAGAAAAATCTATTATCAATTATCAATTATCTATTATCAATTTTTGTTTACAAAATGTCAAACCTGAGTTCAAACCAATTTATATAATTAGATAAACAACAGATTTTCTTTTATACCCGATTAATTGAACTTAAAACTGAGAATACCCAAAAAAAATAATTAATTTTATTAACATACTTTTAATTATGTTTTGCATAGTATTTAATAGATTAATATAACTTAATTATATAATATGTTTTGCATAGTATTTAATAGATTAATATAACTTAATTATATAAAATTTGAAGCTAAACTAAATGCTATAATTACATGAATAGTATATATGAATAGTATATTTTTCTATATCTAAATAAGTGAACTCAAACTCGAATTGAATCCAATACCCGTGGTATCGATTTTCACATTTTTTTATACCTGAATAATCAAATTCAAATCCAATATTTATGGATACCCGTTAATACTCAAAAATTTAATCAATTTAATCAAAAAAATTTTGTATTTATGTTTTGAATAAATTAACATGATGTCCCTGAAAATTCATACTTTTCAATCATTTTAGATCAAAAAAATTTCTATTATCAATTATCTATTATCAATTTTTGATAAAAAGAAATATCAAACCCGAGTTCAAACCAATTTATACAATTAAATAAACAACAGATTTTCTCTTATACCCGAATAATTGAACTTAAAATTGAAAATACCAAGAAAAAAAATAATGAATTTTATCAACATACTTTTTTAATAATGTTTTGCATAGTATATAATATATTAATATACCTAAATTATATAAAACTTGCAACTAAACTAATTGCTATAAGTATATGAATAGTATATTTTTCTATATCTAAATAACTGAAGTCAAACTCGAATTGAAATCAATACCCGAGGTATCGATTTTCACATTTTTTTATATCTGGAAAATCAAATTCTAATTCAATATTTATGGATACCCGTTAATATTCAAAATTTTAATCAATATAATTTTGTATTTTACGTTTTGAATAAATTAATATGATACCCATGAAATCTCATAATTTTTTCAATTATTTTTTGATTAAAGAATCCATTGTCAACTATCTATTATCAATTTTTGATAATAAAAAAATGTCAAAAAAAAAATTGGTGGTAAAGTTGTTCAAAGTAATGGTGAAATAGTTTAAATGATGTTATTTATGTTTATTACTTTTGACGTTGTTTTTATGATAATGATGCTAATTTTTTGTAATATTCCTATTTTAAGTTAATTCAAATTTAATAAAAGTAAATAATAATTTAATTTCTTTTAGTGGTATTACATTGAAATATTAATTTCTTTTAGTGGTATTACATTGAAATAATTGAAATTCAAAGGTTTTTTTCAATTTTATACTTCCCAAAAATTATATAAGATATATAATTAAATTTTCATTTTCAATATGAAGAGGTTACCATTTTTTTGTGGAAATGAATATTTCGACGTAATTACCCCGAAAAAAATCAAATATATAAATAACATGAATATGTTATTATATTTATAAATACATATTTAAAATAAAAATATTTGATGTAAAATTTCTTATATTTAATGAATATATATAAAATATGATATATGTGGAACCTCATATTTTTTTCAATTAAACACAGATTTATATATATTTATTAAATACAGATTATAAAAGATACTAATGATTATTTAATTTATAAGTTTTTATAATGGTAATTAATGTAATAATTTAGAAAACAAAATCTTCTTTCGATTTTGTACTTATTAATGATTGTGACAGTTTTTATAGGATATGTACTACCTTGGGGTCATATGAGCTTTTTGTCCAAATCTTATATAAGAACATCCTTTCCACATTTGTTACACCAATATAAAATTGTTGTCTGATCTAGACTTGAATGGTGCACATTACTCTGAGTTTTTCAATCTATACCAAATAAAAATGAAATTAAAATATTAGATTTATTAAACATTAAATAAACTTCAAACGAAATAAAAATGAAATTAAAATATTAGATTTATCAAAAATTAAATAAACTTCAAACTCACCTCAGTTTAAACACAATTTCCCCCATGGTATTAGACATAAAACAACATATCCAATCGATTTTTGTGACACTTGAAAATTTTACTCAGCAAACTTACCCCAAAATGTGCAAGGAAGACGAATATCACTATACGAAACCAATAATTATATATATTAAATACTAAAATATTAAATGAGTTATTTTATACAGTTAATGGAAAAATATCAACATTAACTCGTATTTAAATTATTTTTGCTTTGCTGGTTTCGTAGGTATGAAAAAGAGATGAGAAGGAATTTGATTTAAGGAATTGAAGAATATGCTATGTGTTTATAATATTTTCGTTTTAATTTTGTATTTCTAATTAAGTTAAAAAATTGTAAACGATAATAACATGTAAAAAGAATATCCACGAACAATATCGTTTACTCACTATAAAGATAAGTAACTAATTAGACTTTATTTTTATATAAAGATAAGTAACTAATTAGACTTTATTTTTAATCTAATATTTATCCAATATTCATTAGCTAGTCAATAGATAAGTATGTAATGTAATCTTTTGGATTCGTATATGATATGGGATATCTTAGATTTTAATTGTCTAATAATGTCTATTAGTTTTTTTAAAAAGATTTAGTGATTATATATGTTAGATTTTTCCATAAAATTTAATAGATATCTATTTAATAGCGTTTATTAGTTATTCATTAGATAAGTATGTATTTTTTATCTTTTGGATTCGTATAAATAATTGTTTTAGTAATTAATTACCTTAAATCTATAACTTAATAATAAATAATTTATCTCAATATTATTTTTAGTAAATTTATAATGGTATACATGTAAATAATTTAGAAAACAAAAGCCTTCTTTTAATTTTGTACTTCCCAAATATTATATAGATATAATGTAATTTTTAGTAATTTCTTTTAGAAAATATTATAAGAAATCTAAATTTTCTAAAATTAAGGAAATCAAATAAAAACTTATGATATATAGATATAATGTAATTTTTAGTAATTTCTTTTAGAAAATATTATAAGAAATCTAAATTTTCTAAAATTAAGGAAATCAAATAAAAACTTATGAATCTAAAAAAACTTATGAATCTAACAAATAAACTTTTCCAGTTCCAAAGACGAATGATGGTATCTAACAGTTCGTATGTATTTAAGCGTATGTATTTAGGTTTCGATTTTGTTAGATTAGGTTGAGTTTTTGTTAATTGTTCATAGGTTGAATTTTTTCTGAATTGTGGCTTTTAGAATTAGGATATATTGAGCTGAATCAATGTTTTGTTTGTTCGTCTTGTGTTTGCCAAAGATTTAGTTTGTGTTTTGAGTTAACGAATCAATGTTTTGTTTGTTCGTCTTGTGTTTGCCAAAGATTTAGTTTGTGTTTTGAGTTAACGTACTGAAAAAAGCAGAAACTGTTTGGAAGAAACTACATGTTGTGTTCCTAGTTTGGGGATTAGTTGTGCTTGGATATAGACTTTTACAATGCTTTCCTAGGTAAAATTTATCTAATGAAGGAGAGATGCAGAAGATATAACGATTCAGCATTGTGTTTTGATGGGAGATATATTACATAAACATTTATGATTTATATAGGAGTTTTGAGTCCGTCTTTTGGTTTAATACAGAGTATAAGTTTTAATGAGGTTTTGGTGAAGGACAAAGATACATTTAAATATTGAGTGTGTGTATGTTAGTATGTGATGGTGTCTCCTCAACATTTAGTTCTTTTCTTTAAAAGACGTTAAGGATTATCATTTCCACCATCTTTAAAACAATTAGTTCTTTCCTCAACATTTAGTTCTTTTCTTTAAAAGACGTTAAGGATTATCATTTCCACCATCTTTAAAACAATTAGTTCTTTTTTTCTCGCAGCTGAAGATTAAAGTTCAATCATATCTCGATTTTCAGAATTTTTCTCAATGGTTTCGAAAAGAAAGAAAGTAGTCTCATCGAGCGAATCGTATGTGGTATTTTATTTTCTTATTTATAATCGAAAGAAAGAAACTGTTTTTATTGGTCAAGAACTGTTTTTTACTACATTAATTTAATATACATAATTTTGGACCAAATTAGTAGAAAAATTACAACCAAATTAGTAGAAAAATTACATATCTAAACAAGAGATCGCTAACTTAGAAAAATTACATATCTAAACAAGAGATCGCTAACTGTTCCAAATGTTTATGTTCCAAATGTACTGAATGATTTGAAATTGTATTTATAATTTTAATTTTGTTCCGTTAGCTGAGGAAAAAAGCTATCTTATATTGGAGATTGAAAATCCTGGACGAGATTCACATGAAAAGTTTGTCATTCATCATTAATTTTCTAATAATACCACCTCATTAACTTGTTTTGAATATTTCATATGATTGTTGGACTTAACTTTTTTTTGTTGAATATTTGAGATGATTGTTTAGCTTATGCTTTTGCTAGAGGTTGAAACTGAGTTTGGCCAAAAAAGAACGATGACTTTGAGAAATTTATAAGCGTTGACTTGCAATATGTCCAGTGGCAATGTGTTTCACTGAGTTCGTACATAAAAAACACGTAGTTTTCTAACTTTTATATTTAAATTCTTATTGTATATCTGATAATGTTGTGTTTATACTCACATCAATTGTCTATTTTCAAGATGTTTTCCGTCCAAGTTTCATTGATATTGCAGCAATCGTTATGAAAGCTTGACTATATCCATTACGCATTCATCCGTTGAGCTCTGGGAGATCCATGAAACTTTGGAAATGAAATCCGTTGAGCTCCAAAGATCCATGGAACTTTGGAAATGAAGAGACTTTAATAGAACGCTACAAGAAACTCACTACCAAAGTTTATGCATTTATATTTTAAGGTATATATATTCCCTCTAAAATATACTTTTATTTTTTATATATTATATAAATATTTTTGCTAAAAGTCGACCATAAGTTTAGTTGCAAAACTGTTGTTTTAAATAGATATTGAAAAGATAACTTCTAATTCTCAACGAAAAAAAAGATTAACGTTGTTTTAAATAGATATTGAAAAGATAACTTCTAATTCTCAACGAAAAAAAAGATTAACAATACGAAATGAGAAAATCTACCGCACGTATAACATACATGTGCTACAACAAATTCAAATAGTTATTCCGTCTAAAATTTTAACCCACACATAGCTTCTATCATCATATAACATTGCGTTTTGTTCAAGATCATCATATAACATTGCGTTTTGTTCAAGTGTAATTAGCCCATTTTTCCCATCTCAACTCATTAGGTTAAACAAAAAAATTACTACACTATATTTTCCACTGTTCTGAATCATAACCGTGTAAGTGTATACTCATTTTTTTCATATCTAGGAAAACTTCTCACAAAGCAAATTACCCACCACCACCACCAATGCCCCTGGGAGTTATTGGTATGATAGTTAAAAGGTGATCTTATCTTACCCACGTTTGGAATTGCACACCCACCTTGATTATATATATCTGGATCCATGGCTTCCATTTGGCTTATTGGAATTTTCCTGTAGTCTTACCTTAGCTGCATTTACCTTAGTTACAACCTGGTTCTTCCTTTTATACATGTTCTCTAAATTGAAAGAAGGTATATTCCCAGGAGAGATTGAGCTTAGAGATCTCATCAGCAAAACTATAACAAAGACCTCTAAATTGAAAGAAGGTATATTCCCAGGAGAGATTGAGCTTAGAGATCTCATCAGCAAAACTATAACAAAGACTGAGCACACCTTACAGGTAGCTACTAAAGTAGTATCAGAAGATACAAAAGATGGGACCTTACAGGTAATCGTGTGACGATCTATGTTTGAACATTCCATAATTTAAGAAATGGTCTGTAATAAAGACACAGAGAACTGTTTATAATTTATACAGTTTAGATAATTACATAGAAACTGAGATTATAGAAACTAAGAACTTTTTTTTCAGACAAACTAAAGATGCAAACAAGAAGAGTCTGGTCTTTCTGGTCAGCCTCTACCAGCAACATGTTGGCCGGTATTAGCCGGAGGAACATTGGGATTATGTTTTGGATTTGCAGACGGGTCATTGTAATCTTCAACGTTCACCATCAACGACCTTCTTTCCAATTCAGTTTTCTCAAACCCTTAAAACAAACAAAATCAATCAAGAAAGAATCAGAGATCGAATCGTAAAGAGGGAAATAAATGGAAGAGATTGTCCAACCTGAAACAGAGATAGATGTACGCGCTAGAGACGTAATTGTAAGTGACAATAAGAAGAGAGACACAAGAAGATGAACTCGAAAACTCATATCTCTCTTGTTTGAGAATTAAGGACAATAAGAAGAGAGACACAAGAAGATGAACTCGAAAACTCATATCTCTCTTGTTTGAGAATTAAGAAAAGCTAAAAAAAAAAAAAAACTTTGGAAGGTATCTTATGAATGATTCAGTTGAAGATTCGTGTCCGTCTTATTTATAAAGAAGCTTTGGAAGGTATCTTATGAATGATTCAGTTGAAGATTCGTGTCCGTCTTATTTATAAAGAAGTGACAACTGTGTGTTTAGTTGTGTTTATCCAAAACTCAAATACCTCAATCAATTATATGTTATTATGTTTATAAAAACATAGCAGAGAGATTAAAAAGGTCAATGGAGTGATCAATTTCGATATGAAATTTGCTTCTACTTTTTAAAAAAAAATATAAAATCAAAAGTTATTTTCAGAATTTTATAATTGTTTTAGTGTCGATTTGTTCTCTCTTTTTTCAACTAAAGGATTTGAATAGAATTGACTTAACAGTTATCGTTTTAGTGTCGATTTGTTCTCTCTTTTTTCAACTAAAGGATTTGAATAGAATTGACTTAACAGTTATCAGTATTTTGTATTTATAGTTATTATTCGAATAATTACATTATAAAGTTAAACTGATTTTTTTGGATTAATATTTTACTTGCTTATTTTATTTCTATTTTTTTATTAATTTTGGATATAATTATTTTATTTTATTTTATTATTATTATTTTTTTTTTGTCATGGGGATATAAATTATTTTAATTATTTAGTTTGGTTATGCATATGACAACAAACTGCAATTTAAGATTTATAATGCTACATCCTGCGATATTACATCGTATAATGTTAAATATTTTTTTTTTTGGCAATACAATTTTGTGGTCTCAGGCCCATACATTATGGCTATTTATATTAATGTACCTAAAGGTCAGGACGAGGTGTAATTACCAACCGAGCTACATCCGTTCGTCTCGTATAATGTTAAATTATTAAAGATATTTAGACTAAAACGGATTACAAAATTATTGATTTTGGTCTTTGTTTAAGTATTGGGTCCTAAATATGACGTGTGCACTGGTGCCACGTATGTCACATCAGTGCCAAGCAAGTGGATATGAAAGTGACTGTTTAGGGATCAGTGCCACGTATGTCACATCACTATCTACATTCGTTTCAACATCCATTTTTATTCAACATCTTTAATATTATTACACATTATCTTCTCTCTCTTACACCTCATAATTCAACACCTTTTTTATTTTATCTTCTCCAATAGTTTTGTTTAAAAAATTCAACATTCTACCCCACATTTTTAATATCAAATCAACATTCTACCCCACATTTTTAATATCAAATACTCACATTTTTTTTACGCTCAACATTTTTATTAAAACACATTTAAATTTATTAAACCACACGGATACATATTGAGATTGATTTTGAAATTGGTAATTATTGGGATTTGGGTATTTGAAATAGTAATTAACATAGTTTTAGGAGTGAAAAAAATTATTATTGGGATCCATTTGATAAAATAGGGATGTTTTTGTTTTGTCCAAATCAAATGAAACTAATGTATATTTATAGAGTATGAAAAATTATGAATTTTGATATATATTTTTTATAATATATTTATATAATTAAATAATTCATTTTAAATAATTGAGATTAAAAAAAATATATACATACCATAAAAATCTTATTATTAAGATCTATTTTGACAAAGTAAGATATTTTATATATGTGTCCAAATCAAATAAAACTAGTCTCTATTTATTGAGTATAAAAAATTATGAATTTTGACATAATTTTTTAAAAATATGAATTAATCTATTAAAAAATAATTGGTTTTAAATATGTAGATGGAAACAAAAAAAATCAAAAAATTCATTACCTCTCTCATTAATTTGTTACCCAATCAAAACTCTCCAACTATGCGATTCTCTCTCCTTTCTCCCTAATTTCGGTCGATTCAACCCTATTTAATAAATCCAACACCTGTGAAGTCACCTCACTTTCAATAGGTGCCCTATTTAATAAATCCAACACCTGTGAAGTCACCTCACTTTCAATAGGTGAAAATTTTATCCATTGTAGTGATTAATCTGTTGAATAATTTTATTCAACAGACCATTGCAGATAGTCTTACAGTGTGTCAGTGTCATTGTTCTAAACGTCAACGCTTCTTACCAATTTTACGATGTTTACCAAATTCTCCCACCCCTAGCCTTTTTTTGTTGACCTTTTACTTTTGCTCTTTGTTTGTTATGTGTTATTCTCGAACTTTTCTGTTAGAAACATGTGATAATAATATTCCAAAAAAAATCAACAAAAATTGCAAAATCACAAGTAATATGTTTTCAGAATCCTTTCAATTTCAGGTGATTATTTATAGCTAAAATCATGGTGAAAGGGACATGGATATCAGAGAAAGGAGACATTGATTTGTTCCTTCTTCTCAAATTCATGTTCTTCAGCAACACAACTTCATTGGTCAGTCTCCATGATCGTATCAATTTGTGAATACAGAGATACTGTAGGTTCACTTAGAGACTCGTCTTGTATTCAACTAACACAGTAACACTATCCATATTCTTACACAAACTGAAAAAACCCTACCCAAACAAACATTAGCTCATTTGATAGGGGCATGAAATGAAACTGACTCGAACAATATTAGTCAACCAGATAAACTTAGACGATGCAGTTTCAAGTACGGCTTATCATTACACAACAAATCTGGAAAAGATGACATTGACGATGAAAGATCACTAACAACAACAACTCATAAAGAATGATACAACACAACACTAAACATTATATATAAATTTACAAAAGAGACTCCACATCTCTCAAGCGAATTTAGGATTAGGCATCGCTGAGCCACCAAGGGTTATAAATTTACAAAAGAGACTCCACATCTCTCAAGCGAATTTAGGATTAGGCATCGCTGAGCCACCAAGGGTGCTGCTGCTGCTACCTCCTCCCTGGACTGGTATAAGTTTCTGAATCCAATGTTTCAGACTTTTCTTTGGGTCTTTACAGATCTTGTTTGAAGCCAGATTCAAGCTTCCTTCGCGTTCCAATGAAACAGCAAACTCTTCAAGAACTTTCACTATTTGCCAGAACTCTGGTCTCTTATCTGGTTTATCTGACCAACACTCCTCTATCAGAGCTTTCATGGCTGCTGGACAATCTTCTGGCATAGCTGGCCTAATTTTCTGAAACAATAGATCAACATTTTTTCTTCATATATCAGAAATGATTGAACCAACTACCAAAAGAGAGTCTAAAAACATACTTGTGCTATAAGAACTTTAAGGTTAAATTCTAAGGCATTAATCATAACCACTTTACCCTGTCTACGACTGCGAAAGCAGCTTGCATAGGATTCATATCCTCATACGGGGTTGCTCCAGCTACCATTTCCCATAAAAGAAGTCCAAAGCTATAAACATCTACGGGGTTGCTCCAGCTACCATTTCCCATAAAAGAAGTCCAAAGCTATAAACATCGGCCTTACGCCCGTGTGGTTTCCGATTTATCATTTCAGGTGCCATCCACCTAAATGTACCCGGGTCATCAGCCAACATGTCACAGTACTCCTCCTCACATGCTATGCCAAAGTCAGCAATCTTCAATTGGAAGTCTTCGTCTATCAATACATTTTCTGGCTTAAGATCCCGATGAACTACATGTCGTGAGTGAATATATTCCATTCCTCTTGCAATATCTAGAGCAAACTGTATCAGTTTTTTCATAGGAAGAGACCTGTTCTCAGGCTTGTTCAGAAAAGATCTTAAAGATCCTTCAGGCAAATACTGCGTGAGGACGCAATATACAGGCGGATCTTTATGTGCTCCCACAAACTGTACACAAATCAGAGAAGAGAAATTAACAAAAACATAGACATTCAACCTAGACTGACATAACAAGATAGGAGACAAATATTTCACCTTTATAACATTTGGATGAGACAATCGAGACAAAAGAGTGACTTCCTTGTTAAACTGTTTCTTTAAACGAGCACCCAAGCATCCATTATTATCATCATCAGGCACAGTGATAATCTTCACAGCAACAGCTTTATCTTCATACTTTCCACGGTATAGCTGGCTATATAACCCAGAAGCAAACTTAGGCCCTAATAACAGCTTTGACATATCAACGCGAAACTCTTCAGAATCTTCAACAGCACTCACTTTACGACCAGCATTATCAAAAACCTTAGACCATCCTGTATCCTTCATGCTTTTTACCCTCTCTTGAATTCTAAGAGTGCTTAGATCTCTTATAGGATCTGATGGAGACTTCGATTTGAACGATTTCTTTTCAAAGGAGTTTTTATTAGATAAATTTGGTTTCATTCCCTTTTCAGATTCCATTCTTCTTGGAGATGTGGAGTAGGAATCTACAAAACCAAAAAAAGAAAGGAAATTACTACAAACACTAAACTCACAAATTTCTCCAAATGTTCAACACCAAATCGCAAGAAATCATGAATTACATACTTCTTCCTAAAATTTAGGAAAAAAAAACACTAAAAAAAAATCAAATCTACAGAAGCGATTGCAGATCC
>CM071721.1:21638190-21649099 GCA_036630335.1 Physaria fendleri | reverse complement strand
AGATTTCGTCTACTATATAGTCACGATTTTTTGGGTGGCACAGACAGAGTTTTAGACAAAACAGGGGCACTCAGCGAGATTCCTTTTGGACGGGGGCACTGGAGGAAATAATCCCTAAAACAAAAACATAAAAATAAAAAAAAAGGATTGGTTATTGTTGTCTGTGGTATGGACCACTGAAGTAGAGTCAAGCCTAAACCATTCGTTTAGTCAAAGAAGAAAAAAGTAAACCAATAATATAACGACACGTGTTACACTTTCCTCTCCCGCGTAGATCTGACCGTTAACTTCAACAGTCATATTCTCTTTCCTCTCATATCTAGCCGTTGAGTCATATCTCTATCTTCTTCTTCTTTTCTCTCTCTTCTTCTTGCAGTTTTCGTTTCGAAGGAGAAGAGAGAGAGAGTATAACGAAAGAGAACAAAGATCTGTACATTTTTGGTAACAATCTTGAGAAGAAAAATGGGAAAGCTTTTGTGTGATTCAACGGCGACTTTTCAATCTCCTTCACCTTCTGTTCCATGGAGAGAACCATCTTCAACCGTCGTAAATGATGTAGATCTTGATGAGAAATCCACGGTTGTTGAGGAAACAATGGCTACTACGACGACGTGGGATGATGTTTTTGGTCTCGAGGAGCAGCAAAGACGGCATCTAAGTCGTCTTCATGCGAGAGGTATATTGTGGAAGCATCCTGGTAAAGATGATTCCGTTGTTTTCCGTCTTTCTCACGGCGGAGAGGTTTCTTCCGATGGAAACTGTTTGTTCACTGCGTCGCATAAAGCTATGGAGGCGCGTGGGATTGACGCGCGTGATTTACGGAGGCGTACGGTTAGGAGGTTTTCGGAGGATTTCAGATCTGTTTCTGTGGAAGAGAAAGAGGTTATTACGGAGGCGATTAAGCATATGTATTCTCCGGATCTGAATAGTGGATGGGGGATTCATATTGTTCAGGAAGTTAAGTTGTTGGCGAAGAAAGATGAACGCGAGAGTTTAGATGCCGCCATTGATGAGCTTATTGAGATTGGGATGCAGAGGTAGTTAATCTTTTCCTTACTATAGATACAGATCTGGTTTCTGATACAATCAAAAACTCAATTGAAAATGAATCTTGATGCCTAAGCATAAGTTTGATATAAAGCAGCATTGTTCTTGTGCTTACTCTGGATTCAGATCTAGTATCTGATTCTTTCACAAACTCAATTGGGAATGAATCTTGATTCCTAACCCTAAGTTTGATATGAAGCATCATTGTTCTTGTCATGATTAAGATTGTGCTGTTATGTGTATTGATTACTGTTTCTGTATTGTAGAGAAACTGCTGCAGAGTCAATCTATAAAGAGAGGTGTCTTCATGTGAACGATGGCGATAGCTGGGCTAAGTACATGTCTATCTCAGGCTCATCAGAAGATGAGTATGACATTATCACCTTGCAATATACAGAAGATGGTTTGTTATCTGTAGAGGAGAATCGAGATGGACATGCTGCTGCATTTGGTGATGATATAGCTATAGAATGTCTTGCTACAGAGTTCAAAAGAGAAATCTATGTGGTGAGTAGTAATCTATCCGCTTATCAAGTGTCTTTCTTGTTTGTGTTTAGTAAAAGTGAAATTTTTGGATGGGTATAGGTACAAGCACATGGATCAGATGGGATGGTTGAAGAAGAAAACTGTGTGTTCTTCCTTCCTCATAAACCTAGAAGTGAAGTCGTTGAAGTCCCAGTCTTTCTTTTCATGAAAGGCACAGGTATTAAACTCAATAAACAACAACCATTTGATTGAATCTTTCTCTACATCTATGGATTTGGTACTAAAAGGATCTTTTACTTACTCTTGTTTAGGTTGGTGTGGTGGAGGAGCAGATCATTACGAGCCATTGATAGCAAATCCATCTCCATTGATCTCTCATGAGAAAGTCGCTCTTGTTCTCTGATTTTGAGATTGAATCACAGTTTTTGGTAGAGTTTTTATTATTTGTGTTGGTAGAGAGAAACGTATTAGAGAAAGATGAAGTTTAATCAAATGTAGTTTCTTTGATTTGTTTGTTTTCTCTTATTGGAGATGATTACAAGAAAGTTTTTTTAATCAAATGTAGTTTCTTTGATTTGTTTGTTTTCTCTTATTGGAGATGATTACAAGAAAGTTTTGTCTTTTCAATAGCTTGTGAGAGTTGTAAAAACTCATAAATTTTTGTTTTTGAATCAAAAGTTTCAGAAAAGAGCAAAGAATCTTCAGCTTTCAAGTGATATCTGTATCAAACAAAATCAGTTCATATTCCGATTAAAGTTCCACGTTTTATTAGGTTTAGTTACTGTGGCCGACCTCTAGTTAGGTTAAAAGGAAACAGCTATGCGTAAATTCAGAGATTTTGTTGCTAAAGAAAGCAAAAAAAAGTCCACTTGGCTGTATTGGGTTTATTATTTTATACAGAAAACTATAGACGAATAAGAGTTTCAGAAGCCCTTCACGTAGCTCTAGTAGTGTCTGGCGACTTTAGGCAAAAGGAACAACCTTTGGGAGATCTCAAAAGTTTTCTATTTGCAGAAGTCCTCCCTTTAAAAATCTCTTTTTTTCGTTGTTTCTTATGTTCATCCTGTCTCTGACCTAAAGATCTATTTTTTAGCCTAATCATCCTCCTTTCTGTTGTAACTATGGCGGCTTTGTCTTCCTCCGTCAGCTCACGATCTTATTCACCTTCTATCTCACCGGTTAACGATAACAGACATCGATCAGTCTCATTCCTATCCGTTTCTCCTAAAGGATTGAATTTTCATGACTTGTGTGTTAGATTCCAGAGGAACAAGTCTGGTCACGCTTCTGTTTCTATGCAACATGGTTAGTTCAATCTTTTCTCTATATATTACACTTTCCGGATTGTAGATCATTAGGTGTATAGTGGTTTTTGTTCTGACATTTAGATTGGGGTTTAGGTGCAATTGTAACCAATCTTAAGTCAACAGAGAGCAAATCATCTCTTAAGGGATTAAAAGACGAAATGCAATCAGTTTTATCTGTGGAAGAAGAAGCTAAGGTTGGAGAAGAATCTGATGGTCAAAGCAACTCAACAGTTAGTATTACAGTTGTTGGAGCCTCTGGTGATCTTGCCAAGAAGAAGATATTCCCAGCACTCTTTGCCCTTTATTATGAAGATTGTCTTCCTAAGGTTTTTGCCAATTAGAAGATTTTCTTCTCTGTGATTGCTAATTTGATTGTATTATGAACATGATTGATAGTTCTGATTTTGTTTGTGTGGCAGCATTTTACGATATTCGGTTATTCTAGGAGTAAGATGACTGATGCTGAACTTAGGAACATGGTTAGCAAAACCTTGACTTGCAGAATTGATAAGAGGTTAGCCATTATAGCTCCTCAGGTTTCTGTTTTATGTTTAAAGACAGGACAAGTCTTTATGCTTCTTTTCAAGTTGGAGATGGGTTTTGTGATGATTAGTAACTCCTTTGATACTATGCCATTGTTCCATTTCAGAGCAAATTGTAGTGAAAAGATGGAAGAATTTCTCAATAGATGTTTCTACCATTCTGGTCAGTACGATTCTCAGGATCATTTTACTGAATTGGACAAGAAGCTCAAGGAACATGAGGTATATTCAACGTCTTTTTCGCCCGTATTGCATCAATTCATTGATAATTCGTCTTTTCAGATCAGTAAAAACTAGAAAAATTGTAGTCTACTTCTTTTAGAGAGTTGTGCTTATCATTTCTTTTCAACAGGATGGAAGAATCTCGAACCGCCTCTTTTATTTGTCTATCCCACCAAATATATTTGTAGATGCTGTGAAATGTGCAAGCACTTCTGCTTCATCTGTCAATGGATGGACTAGAGTCATTGTCGAGAAACCTTTTGGTCGAGATTCTGAAACGTCAGCTGCTCTAACAAAATCCCTCAAACAGTATTTAGAGGAAGATCAAATTTTTAGGTAGGAGAGATATTAGACTCAGCTTTGTTGTTGTAATGTTGATGCATATTGGATGCTTGCTGATATGATATTGAATTGTGTTCTTACAGGATAGACCATTACCTAGGAAAGGAGCTAGTCGAGAACTTATCAGTTCTTCGATTCTCAAACCTCATATTTGAACCGTTATGGTCAAGACAGTACATCAGGAATGTGCAGTTCATATTTTCAGAAGATTTCGGCACTGAAGGACGTGGAGGGTAAATTGCCTGTAACCATTGTCTAGCTATGATCTCTTCTGCATCGAAAGCTTATGTTTCCTTTCTATTCAGGTACTTTGACAACTACGGAATAATAAGAGATATAATGCAGAATCATCTACTTCAAATCTTAGCCCTCTTTGCCATGGAAACACCTGTTAGTTTAGACGCAGAGGATATCAGAAACGAAAAGGTATGATCCATTCTCCCTTTAAAAGTTCGGTTTTCGTTCGAGAAAGCATGTTATGAAAGTAGCCTTGCGCGTAATTCAGGTCAAGGTCTTACGTTCAATGAGACCAATTCAAGTTGAAGATGTGGTAATAGGACAATACAAAAGCCACACTAAAGGAGGAGTCACATATCCAGCTTACACCGATGACAAAACCGTACCAAAAGGTAGTCTAACTCCAACCTTTGCAGCTGCTGCGCTTTTCATCGACAATGCAAGATGGGACGGTGTTCCCTTCCTAATGAAAGCTGGTAAAGCACTACACACTAGGAGGTAAGCTGCCCAAAACTCGAAACTTCGAAAATTTTCACACATTTGACTCTTTACTATTACAGTGCAGAGATAAGGGTACAGTTCAGGCATGTACCAGGGAACTTGTATAACCGAGTTACTGGTTCTGATCTCGATCAAGCAACAAACGAGCTTGTAATCCGTGTTCAACCAGATGAAGCAATATACTTAAAAATCAACAACAAAGTCCCGGGTTTAGGAATGAGATTAGATAGAAGTAACTTGAATCTTTTATACTCAACAAGGTATGAAAAAGAGATACCAGATGCATATGAGAGGCTTTTGTTAGATGCAATAGAAGGAGAAAGAAGATTGTTTATAAGAAGTGATGTTGTTAGATGCAATAGAAGGAGAAAGAAGATTGTTTATAAGAAGTGATGTATAAGAAGTGATGAACTTGATGCAGCTTGGTCATTGTTTACTCCATTGTTGAAAGAGATTGAAGAGAAGAAGAAAATACCTGAGTATTATCCTTATGGTAGTCGTGGTCCTGTTGGTGCTCATTATTTAGCTGCTAAACATAATGTTCAATGGGGTGATCTTAGTCTTGACCAGTAAACCATTTCTTTTTATGTTCTCTCTTTTTTTTGACATTTGACTTTTTTTTCTACGTTGATTTTTACACCTTTGGGCATTTGATTTAGCATATCATTCATAAATAAATAAACCAATTTTTTCGTTCCGGGGTTGATGTTATAGTGTTTGTTTCTTTCTTATGTTGACTAGGTTTGAGCATGAAATTGGCTTGATTTGGAAGTATTATATCCGAACAGACCAAGCCAAATACCAAACCTACTAAAATTGGCAGATACTTGCCCCATACTCACCACTAGAATCCAGATTTGCTACTTCGAACTTTGGTGCCTACAATGTTGTTGAGGTTATTAGCGATTAATAAGTCATGAGTTAAAAAAACGATTTTTTCTTTTCTAGTGATTTTGTAGTTGGGGAATCCATTGCACAAAAGATAGCGTGTAAAGTGGAAACACATAGGTTCTCCATGTAATGTTGAAACAAGGTTTTGGTTAAAAGATCACTTTGACTTAAGCTTCAGACATTGGAAGTTGACCACAATCTGCTATAACCACTTTCTTTCTGGGACGGTCTCCTCTGTCTGTTTCTTGTTCCTCTATCAGCTTCACCACTTCCATGCCTTCTATTACTTGTCCAAACACCACATGCCTTCCGTCTAACCACGTAGTCTGATCACATTGTTTCACTTATTAGTTTATATACATTCAACATTGTAACAAAGCTTTTGATGGTTCTTTTAAATACAACTTCATAAGTCTGGTTTTGAGGTAATAAATTTTGGGTTCTATATAAAACCTGATTCTAAATTTGTGGCTACTTATGTGATATAGCATCTAGTTTAACAATAGGTCTTAACTAGAGGGAGAATATTTGTAAGTTTTACCTTAACGGTGCAGATAAAGAACTGACTTCCATTTGTATTAGGGCCAGCATTCGCCATACTCACAACTCCTGGTCCTACATGGGATACTGCAGCAATATTGCACTAATTATTTTCATTGTATAATACGGAAGGTTTTGTAGATGCTCATCTCAATATACAGGGAGAGAGAAATACAAAAATGTTTAGTTATAATGCTGATAAATTTGAACGCCAGAGTGCACAGCTGGGAAGAATGAAAAAGAAGGAAACATATCGAAGTGTGAAATCAAGATAACTTACACTTGAAATTCTCATCCTTGAATGTCCGGCCGTATACACTTTTACCTCCAGTTCCCTGCTCATCAATTAGATTGCTGTATCATTAAAGTGGAATTATCCTAACGGTTACTAGAAGGGTATTAAGTAACTAAGATGTGCAGAAACAATAGATAACAATATATTTTCTAGATGAGGCATGCACAAAAGAGCCACAGCTAGCTGCACTTTTTTAGAACCGGTATATAAATCTCTACCAGCTACCACAACAGATATTTACTTATATAAAAATTTAAAAGTACAAAACTCTAAGATCAACAGGAGTGATTGTTTTAAAGCCACTAAGATAAAAGAGCCAGCCAACAGAAAGCTCTCTAAAGCTCAGGCTTTTTCTACTAATATACATTGTACCCAAGCATGTGCCTATTAAGAGCATTTCTGAATTCGCACAAGTAAGAAATCAAGCACAAACAAGATTTGACTTATATTATGTACCACTTTTTTTGACAAGAAGATATGACTTATATTATGTACCACTTTTTTTGACAAGAAGATATGACTTATATTATGTACCACATCCAATGAAATTACTATACAACCTGGCATCTTGGTATTAGCCAGCTTACTTTACATTGAAATTTGGCAGTAACTACATTCTACCCACTATTTATAACATGTGAGGATTCAAAGAACGCGATGGAAGTCAGAAATAGATTTGTGGATAGAAGCATACTTAGCTCATTCTATCTTTTAAAGAGCCCAGCACACAATGCCATAATGTGAAGAAAATATATCCTTTAATAGAAGATGTAGATAGAAACATAACAGAAACTAGCGATGTCAAGGATTCAGTAATCAGCAAGCAAAGACTTACATTGCCCTTCTCAAAGTCTCCTCCCTGGATCATGAAATCACGGATGACACGATGGAATGTAGAATCCTTGTACCCAAATCCCTTTTCACCTGAGCAAGATCAATCACAAGATTCAGTCCCTCACTGATATATATATATAAACCACAACTAGTGCAAAGGAACACGTTACATGTTGGACAAACCTGTGCATAGAGCACGAAAGTTCTCCACCGTTTGAGGAACATCATCACCATACAATCCAATAACAATCCTCCCAGCTAACTTTCCTACTGGATTTCCAACACTTATATCGAAATACACCTTTTCCGTTATTTTAGATTGCGGTTCGATTAACCGCTGGAATACGAAAATCCACATTATATCAAGATTCCAAGCTTCGTAAATCTAAAGAAACCACTAGATTAAGCTGAATAAAACATTGAATCGGCTCGATAATTTCAAATTCGTGAGATACACCTCATAGACTCTTCCTAAATACAAATTTCCAAACAAGATAGACACTAACCTCAGCATTCGATTGAACCGATAAGCAACGGTAATTTCGTTTAGTCGAAGATGTAGTACGAAGGAAGAGCGATGAGGCGGAGAAGGTAGGTGAAGGCGAAAACGAGACTGAACCGAAGGCAGATTTGGTGCGAAATCGGGAAGTTGTAAATGTGAGAGCAGAGGTATTGACCTGATTAAAGGCGTATTAGAATAAGAAGAAACGTAAAGACGAAATCAAAAGGAAATGAAAACGAACCAGATTCATCGAGAAAGTCGCCATGGGAACTCAAAACTCTCTCGCGTTTCTTGAAAATAAATGAAAACGAACCAGATTCATCGAGAAAGTCGCCATGGGAACTCAAAACTCTCTCGCGTTTCTTGGAAAATTGGTTGGTGAGTGACGAGTGACGACGATGAGAGTCTAAACTAATTATATTCGAGATAAATTTACACTTGTACCACTGCTTGTGACGTGGAGCCTCTAATTTTTTTAATTAATTTTTTTCACAAAGTACTTTTAATTGAGATAACCGAGTCTGAATACGATAACCAAACAGAAATATTAAACCGAAGCTCCATAGAGGAGAACCGTACCGAAAGCGTGGAATTATAATTTCATAAGGGATTAGTTTGAAGATGGTGAAATTGTAGTATTCTCTAAGCTTGCTAAGCTTGGAGAAGCTTCAAATTGTATCACTTGTGTTCTTGGTGTTGCATTTGTGTTCTATAGTCATTGTTTGCATCCTCAACAATAGTTATGCGTTCTTATTTTTTATTGATTTTGTAATGAAGATGTAGTTAAAGAGAAATCTAAAATGGAATCATGGCAAAAAGAACGATGGATGTAAAAAAGTGTTCTGATTATGATACTTCTTGTTTGATAATTTCTATCGAAAGAATCACAATTTTTGATAATAAGCTTATATAAAATCACATAAACATTTTGTCTTTCCTTTTCTAACATGTAGAAATTACATCTCACACTTGATATTTATTTTATTAAAAACAAAAAAGAACAACAACAATAGCCGAAAATATCAAATACTTGGAAATAACAAAGGAAAAAAGTTGTAAATAAAATACTTCAAATCTCACATTTGATATTCAGTGATCCATCCAAAAACAATACAAAGAACAGAATACCATATTGTCTCCTCTAAAGACGATTGGGAATGGACAACGACGCTGACATCGAGTACAAATTGGCCGGGAGACGGACTTGTTGAGAAGAATCCGAACTTCTTTGTTTAAGTTATATAGGTAATCGTTCTCTCTATTATGAGGCTTCAAGTACATGTCTTTCCCAAGAAGACAGTCAACGTGAAGAGCAGTGCAGCAGTGATCATTGCATTTATAGTATCTCCTTTCAATTCGCTTAGTCTTGAGTGTTCTTTTGTGTTCGATTATGCCTTCACAACTTTCACACCAGTCTGGTTCATCACTTGCCTCTTTCCCATCACAAATTGTGAGTAAATGTCTGTCATGCTTATACCTTACTTTGTATGGTAATGCAGCACATCTGTAACATATAGTATACTCACATATCAAGCAAACTAGAGTTGACTCATCGCTTTCGTACTTGCAAAATTGACATTGTTCTCTTTTTCCTGGGTTCCAAGGTAGGAATAAGGGATGTTCGTGTCCTTCATATTTAAATGATTCCATAATCGAGGCCAGAGGGAAGAGAAAGGGTGAAAGAGATACGGTGTTGATGACGGCATATTCTTATGACGTGTGGGAATCCAATACAACTTTCGTGGATTACGAAGACACATTGGATACAGATGTAGGTGGGACTAAGTTTAATCATTCCACAGATGTTGCAAATTAAAGAAGCTTGTGTTGGGAAGAAGTTGAGAGGATGGGGATGGCTTTTTGGATGATCGATAAAAAGGGGTACCGTCCGCATCGCACAGATCGGATGCAGACTTAAATCGCAGATAGAACAATGATAAAAAATGTTGTCGACGTCCTCACCATAAAGGCACAATTTTTCTGATGATGAGGAATGGTAAAGTCGAAGAGAATGAAAGGGATGGGAAGGGTGTTTGATCTCAAGGTAAAGTCGAAGAGAATGAAAGGGATGGGAAGGGTGTTTGATCTCAAGTGGAGACTCGACACACTCTTTATGGAACATTTTTTGACATTCAAGACATAAATAATAGCTTGTGCTCAGCATTGACTCAGTACATGCACCACACCAGAATTGGTCAAAATCAGGTTCTTCATTGTTACACCAGAAAAGAGGGACTACAGGGAGCTTACAAATAACATCGTCATCGCAATCAAGAAAAGATTTGCCTCCTGGGTCACCGATTCTGGTGCTGGGGAAATGAGGTAGACAAGTGAATGGCTGATAATCATCCTCGTCTCCCTTCAGATGATTTTCATGGAATAGGATACGAGAACGAGGACAGGAAAAAAGAGGTTGAAAAGAGAGATCACCACCGCCATCTGAAGAAGACAGGGCAAGTGTTTCATCAGGTGATGTGTATACCCAATATGTTTTTTCATCTATCTCCACCTTTCGAAATACACCTTTGGAGTTCATAGTTGCTTCAATGGTTATTTTCGAATTTTTTTTGTGATGTTTATGTTCTCCCTTTACCCCTTACATTTATAATACCCAGCCACTTGATATGAAGATTCTGAATACAGCTATGCTCAGTCTTTTTAATACTATTTGTTATAAAATAGTCCTCTATTATTCATCATGAATAGCTGTCTAATCATTTCTTTTATAATTAGTATTAAGCTTAGTATTTTTTATATTATTTGTTATGAAATAGTTGTTCATTATTATTTGAAAGAAATCTCAATACCTTAAACTTATTATAGCTCATTGAGCTTTATTGAAAGAAGAAAACCCTAAATTGTGATCAGATTTTGTTATAAACTTAGATTTTTGGATTAAGAGAAAATTGTGGCTGCTCAACGTTTAGAGACAGTATTAGATTTTGACCCGTGCTACAGCACGGTTAATACNTTTACCATAGTTTATCGTATTGTATTTTAATTGAATAAAGTTGAATAATATATAGCGCAATTGTTTTTGATTAAATATATATAGTTTTCAAAAGTACATATATCTATTACAATATATATTAATACTTTCTATGTTAATTAAATTAAATAACTAATTTGATTGTCAATAAAATAAAAATATTATATGAATTAT